>JAOQIF010000453.1:0-68247 GCA_026260285.1 Colletotrichum sansevieriae
TATAGGTCTTATTATATAAGTAAATAGGGAGAGTATTATTAAGCTATATTATAATCTCCTTAACTAAAACCTTATCCTTAGCCTAGCGAGCTGCCTATAAATATATATTAGATTAATAAAAAGGTAAGACTAATTATAAGGTAAAAACCTATCTAAAGCAAAACCTGCAGATATACCTAGATATATGAAGCTATACTCTCCTTAATACCTATAGCGAGGAGTTAGTTCTTATAGTTCTTAGAACTAGGCTTAAGACTAGCGGGGTTTACTAACTAGTTATAGAGGCGTTAGAGAAGCTCCTGCCCCTGCTCTATAGCTATAAAGATATAGAAGATCTCGTACTACTAATACTAGCTAGTAGTATTTATATAAATATAACGCTTAACCTAGTTCTAATAGAAATAAGTAGTACTAATAAGATAAGTAGGAATCTAGAAATAGGAAAAGTTAGCCTATACCTTCCCTAAATAATCGCTAAACTCACCCTATAGTACTTAATACTGCGAACCCGGCATAACTCGTATATATAATTACTATTGCATCGATAGGCGTAGACGACCTAGGTATTCTTAGGGAGCTATAGCGCGTAGCTAACGCAAGGTTCGCTACTACCTACCTAGTTATGCTAATAGTTGCTACTACTAAGTTCAGCCTTAGTAGGGCTATACTTAGCGAGGAGTCGGCTAATAAGGCTCTTAGTGCTTATAATATTTAAGGAAGTATTATAAGATAGGAAGGATTTATAAAGGCTTAATAAAGGGCTTAGATAATATGAAAGTAGTTATTAAATAAGATAGTATAATAAGGAGGGAAAAAGAACTAACCCTAGGGCGGGAAAAAGCTATTATTTTATAAATAGCTAAAGAGACCTCGCCGAACTATTATAAAAGCAGATGCAACTTCGGATAGTAAAGAATAGCAATTACTCACTATAGCAGGTACTACCTACTAGGAGGTAGATATAGTAAATTAGTAGTAATAGTCGCTATCTAACCTACTTAATAGCTTTATAACGCGCCCGTTTAGAAGGGGGATAATAGGATAAAAAACGAAGTTATTATAAGAGCATAATATAAGAAAGTGCTCGCTGGATAAAGGGCGAATAGCAGGAGAATAAAAACGAAGTTACTATAAGGATAACTGCCCTCTTTTAAAAGGAAATAATAAGATCCCTTTAGAATAGCCCGGATAGAGAGTATAAAAAGGCCTAAAAGGAGAGGAACTATAAGGAATAGGATTATAAGCTTAGCTATTATATCTATAACTCCAAGGGCCCTACTATCTTTTAGCGAATACTTAGTAAATAGTTATTACGCTAGATAATAGTAGCGATAAGTAAAGGACTAGGACCCACCCCGGATAGCTAAGAAGGATAATAGTAGAGGGCTAACCCGTAATACCCGATCTTATAATAGGAACTACTATAATTAGAAGGGGGATAATTATAAGGGACTAGGTACCTAGACTAGAGAAGCTGGAGATACTTTAGCTAGTATAGGCTAAAGGGATAGAGAGGCCTATAGGTCTAGGGCATAGAACCCTCATAGCAAAGACCTAGCGAATACTCGCTAAAAGCTAGAAATAAAGGATCTTAGAAGAAGCAAGCAAAAGTAGCGTAATAATACCGATCCTACCTTTTAGGTACTTCTGCTATTAGTTTGACCTAACCGTGGCTCTTAGCCCCTCGATACCTTTACAAATATACCTCTTAGATATAATAAATAAGGTATAGGATTACTATAAATAGGGCGTTCTACCCTATAAATATAGAGATATAGTACCTTATCAACGTCTATTTAGATACTACTCCCTAATAAATAATCTTTACTTTTTATAAAACTAAGAGTAATAATAAGAAATATAACTTAGAGGACTTTATAACTTATTTTAATTAGACTTATAAGGACCCTAATATCTAGTTATAAGCTATAATCTAATTATAAACACTCTAGTAAAAAGTGAATAAAGCTTTAGTAACCTTTCTACTAAGGCTTAAGTAAATACTAGCTACTATAAGTAATATAAACTAGCTAAATTAAGTCTAGATCTTGCTTTTAGAGGCCTCTCTTAGTTCTAAGCTAAGGGATTAGCTAATTACTATTAACTTATTAATTAATTATAATAACTAACTCTTAAAGGTTTAGAGTTTTATATAGAAAGTAAAGTACTAACATATAAGGGACTGGATACCTAGGCTAGAGACGCCGGAGACATCTCAGCTAGCGCAGGCTGAAATAACGGAGAGGCCTATAGGTCTAGGGCATAGAACCCTCTATAGCAAGGACTTAGCAAGTATTTACTAAAAGCTAGAAAGGAAGGAGCTTAGAGGAAGTAAGTAAAAGTAGCATAGCAATACTAGACCTACCTTTTAGGTGCTTCTACTATTAGTTTAACCTAACTATAACCCTTAGCCCCTAAATACCTTTATAATTCTTTTATTTCTACCCTGCTTTAAGAAGGTTAGTAATAATAATAGTACTATATATCTAAGTAACGCCTACTAATTAGGCTAAAGAACTTATACTTAATATTTACTAAATAGAGAGTAAAATAGCCTATATGAACCTATATAAGGAAGATAACCCTAGCGAATAATTAGAGGATAATATAAGCTAATAAGGGGAGGTAAGAAGCTATGCTTTAAGTGAGGCTAGGGGCCCTAAAGAGGATAGGCTGCTTATATTAAGCGCTCGCTACTTAGATAACGAGTATATATAGGAAAATAGGGAATATAAGACCCCTTCCTATAGACTAGATAGGCTGTAGGGCTAGATATCTATAGCTATAGCTAATAGGCTAGCTTAAGCTAGAGGGCTAGATAAAGCAACTAGCTAAGTACTAATATAATAGATTATAACTATAATAGCTAACTAGTATAAGCTAATTACTATTACATTAAGCAACTAAGCTCCTGCTAAGCGATCGCCTAAGGTTTGTAAAAAGCCCCTAAATTATAATATAGCACGCCTTACTAGTAGATCTAGTAGTATAATAAGGGAAGATTAGCTTATTATAATTAAAGAGGCTTATAAGCATCGCCCTAGCTGCTCTAAAAGGTAGTATATCTAGTAGGCCTTGAGTATAATAGAGCATACCCTATAAATAGAATAGCGGAATTATTAGTAAATACTTATAGATATATTAGGGAATTAGATTAACCCTAAAAAAAGACTTTAGAATCTTTATAAGAGGGTAGTATATTATACCTAAGCTCTAAGAATAGAACTATTATAATACTTTAAGATAGTGATATTAGAAGGATAATAAGAAACTAATTATATATTAGGCTTAATAGGAGTCTATTAACTAAGTACTTAGCAAGCTAAGCATAGGTAATATAAGGTATATACCTTCTTTTAGGGCCTTATTAGAACCCTGAAGGATAAACTCTTTAAGTAGGATATTAATTATACTAATATATATATTATTACCCTATATATATAGAGATTATAGGAGATTATACAAGGGAGATATATAGGAATATCTACTAGCTATTCTAAGTTATATAAGTAACTATACTTAGGGTCTCTAGACTGCCCTTATAAGAGCAGCTTATAACCCCTAAGGTTAATAGACCTAAGGGACTACTATCTAGAGACCCTATCCTAGAACAACTGCTTAGCAGATACTCGCGCAATACCTAGCACTAGTAGTATGCCCCCTGACTCCTAGGGACCTTAATGCTATAACTATAACAAGTATAGCTATATCTCCCCTAACTATACTAAAAACCGCGCGTAGCTAATAGGTAGTAACTAGAACCCAAACCTAAGATAGGGCGGGATAAGTATAATTATAGTATCTGGTATAGCTAATACTAAAGACTTAGGAAATAAGTAGGCATAAATATAGCCCTAAGGGGTACTATGCTAGAAATTACCTTAGTTCTAGTAGGATAGACTATTAAGGGATAGGTATTAGTACTCTAAGTATCTAGCGAAGTTAAACTAGACGTTATTATAGATACCTATATAGTAGTAGATATTATATAAGAAGATCTTATTAAGAGACTCTAACTAAAGGAGGCTACTAGTATTATAGCCCCTGAATTAGTAGATTTCTAAGGAAGGCCTAAGCCTATAGGAAAGGTCTACTAGCTTATATTCTTCCTTATAGATAGTTAGGGTTACTTATAGAAGATTCGCTAGGCTTTTATTATAAGCCCTCGCCCTAAAGGAGCAGGAGATATCCTTCTATCTAAAAACTTAATAAGATAAGAAGGTATCTATATAGATATTTATATATATACTTAGTTATATAAACCCCTCTTACTTACTAAGCTAGAGGTAATTATATAAGAAATTATAGGGAATAGCTAATAGGCCTATATTATATATCTAATAGGCGCTATAAGCCCTAACGAGGAGGATATAGAAACCTTAGGTAAAAACTTGCTAAATAATAAGTAGGAGAAGAAGATTCCTAGGGAACTTTAACATTTTGCTACTATTTTTAATAAGGAGAACGTAAAGAAAGTTCTAAAGTTAAAGGGAGTAGTGCACTATATTAAACTAAAACCTAGCAAGGAACCCCTATATAGACCTATATACCCTATATTAGTAGAGTAATTATAAATACTTATTAAGTATATTTAGGATATAGAGGTAGCAAGCTATAAATGCTGCTTAACTAGCTCTATAGGAGCACTAGTGCTATTTATACCTAAGAAGGATAGAAGCCTATAACTATATATAAACTATTAAGGACTAAATAAAATTATAATAAAAGAACCATTACCTTCTACTACTAATTAGCAAGCTGCTAGATAGACTTACTAGAGTAAAGCTTATTTCTAAGGTTAACTTAAGCGAGGTATACTACTAAGTTGCAATTAATAAAGTAGATAGGTAGAAAATAGTATTTAGAATGCGATATAGGTACTTTAAGTATACTATAATACTAATTAAGCTTATATTTACCCTAGCAACCTTTTAGGCGTATATTTACTAAATACTTACTTATATTTTAGATACCTACTATATTATATATCTAGATAATATTCTAATCTACTTAGATATAAGGGAATAGCATACTAAGGACCTCTATGCTATCCTTTGCTACCTAAGGGCTACTAAGCTATTTATAAAACTAAAGAAGTGCGACTTCTATTAGATAGAAGTCCATTTTCTAGGGTTCTATATTACCTAAGATAATATTAAGATAGACCTAGATAGAGTCCATATAGTTGCTAAATAGGAAGTACTAAAGTCCTTTAGAGATATCTAAGTATTCCTTAGCTTCTATAACCTTTACTATAAGTTTATTATAAGATATTTTTATATTATAGCTCCTATAAATAATATACTTAAGGGAAGCTAAAATAGCATGAAGTTAGGAGCCTTTATCTAGATAGGGGAGATATAGACTATAATTAAGATACTTTAGAGAGCATTTACTAAAGCTCTAATACTAAGATATTATAAGCTAGCGCTAGAAACTAGGGTTAAGACTAATATATCGACTTAAGTAGCATCTAGTATACTCTTATAAAAGCATAGTATAGTATAGCACCTAGTAGCCTTCTAGTTAAGGAAGCTCTTAGATATAGAAAGGCGCTAGGCTATAGGGTAATAAGAACTCCTTGCTATTATAAAAAGCCTAGATTACTAGGCATAATACCTATAAGGACTCCCTGAGAAATTCGTAGTACTTATAGACTATATAGCGCTAAAGGAAGTACTTGCTCCGCTTACGTAGGATATTTGCAGAAGGCTTATATAATTAGTTTACTACCTATTAATATTTAACTTTGAAATCTAGTATAGGTTAGGGGTTATTAGTCCTATAGATAGACTATAATAACGCCCTAACTAAATAGTAGAAAATACTAAGGAAGATAATATACTTCCTACTATCAGAAAGAAGCTTAGGCTTATTAGCTAGCTTTTAATAGCAGATTACTAATATATGACTACGCTTAAAAGAACTATAGCTATCATAAAAACTTATATCTAAGCTATCTAGCAAAGCATATAAGAACCTTAGTAGAGGGCTAGCTCTAAGGTTAAGGGATCCTCACCCTCAAGTTAGCACTACCCCACGAAGGGTACTAATACGCTACTATATA
Source organism: Colletotrichum sansevieriae (assembly GCA_026260285.1). NCBI lineage: Eukaryota > Fungi > Ascomycota > Sordariomycetes > Glomerellales > Glomerellaceae > Colletotrichum > Colletotrichum sansevieriae. Next base: position 6,068 of record JAOQIF010000453.1, read on the forward strand.
TAAGTATACATATTAGCGCTATCACCCGTTCAAAAGTATATATAGGTGCTATGCTAACTGCTCTATAAGAGAATAGCGATATACTAGAGGACTCAGGGGGAGCTAGGGTTATTATATTAGAATAGTATATCCCACGTGCTATAATAAGGGAGCTTATTTAGGATAAAATAGATTATATGCTACGACTAGGCGCGGATCTTAAATAGATAGTTAGAGGATTATAAGCTAAAGACTACTTCTATAGAGGCCTTATAGCTAAGGTTTATTAAAATACTAGGGAATACTTAGGATACTAAGTTAATAAGAATAATATCCTTTGGTTTAGAAGAAGGCTTATTATCCTAGAAGAGGGATCCCTCTGCTATAAAATCCTAAAGAACTACTATAATATACCTAACTTAGGGTATATAGGGGAAAATAAGATAGCTAAACTAATCTTATAAAAGCTTTATTAGTTATATTTAATAGAGGATATATAGCAATACGTTGCTAAGTGACCGCGCTACTAAGGGGCATATATACTATAGCATAAGCTATATAAGCTGCTATAAATACTGGAACTACTAGCATACCTATTTTAATAGATTCCTTAGACTTTCTAACTAGCTTGCTAGAAAGTTGCTAAGATAATAGAGTTATTTATAACGTAATTCTGGTAGTTATATGCTAGATAGCTAAAATAGCATAAGTCTTAGTAATACCTAAGCAACTAGATGCTATAGGTTTAGTAAGAATCTTATACTAAGCGATTAAGTGCTAATATAGCATACCTAAAGCTATTATTAGTAATTAAGATAAACTAATTACTAGTTAGTTTTAGCGAGACTAGACTAAGGCCTAAGATATAGAAGGGCGCGTCTCTATAGCATACTATCTATAGATAGATAGCTAGACTAAAAGAATATACTAAACTTTAACTATATACCTTATAAAGTTTAGCAAAGGTTCGCGCGACTAATAAGCAATATAATTAATTAAAGCTAAATTTTCATATAATAACAGCAAATATACTACTATTAGTATATCCTTATTTAAGGCCCTTATAGGATACTACCCTCAAATAATTAACTACTACTTGCTAAACGTTGAGATTAGGACCTAAGGGGTTTATAAAAGACTTAAGAAGCTAATAGAAGTTTGCTAAAGGATAGCTAAGAACTAGTAATATATAATAGAGGTATAAGCTAAGAATGCAAATATTAAAAAGAAAGTATAATAATATAATATTAGAGATATTATACGATTCTTAATAAAGAACTTCTATTTTGCAAAAGGTTAGTAAAAGTATACCCTATGATTTATTCCTATACTAGTTATAGAAGTTATAAGCTCTAATACCTATAGAGTATAACTTCTAGAGAAGTATAGTAGAGTATGTAATATCTTCTCTATTGCTTTGCTTAAGCTATAATATAGCTAAAAGCTTGCTAAGGGGTAGCTCCTAGACCTTAAAGAAAACCTTAAAGAATAGGAAGTTAAGGATATTATATTATAGAGGGAAGCGTTAATAGGCCCCCTATATTTAGTTATATAGAAAGGCTAGCTAGTAGAGTATAATGCCTAGGAGCCTGAAGAATACTTAGCAAATGCTTTATAAATCCTCGCTAGATTTAAGGAATAGTAGTATAAGTTATATTATAAGTAGGATAATGAGTAGTATAGAATAATAAGAAAAGTCAATTAACTATAAGATAGCTAAAATGCTAAGACAAGACCCCCCTATAAAAGCAATGCAAACCCTATAAGTATCTAATCTTATATTACTATAGAATTCTACTGCATATTTGCTGAAGTTCCGCTAGCACTACTACTTATTATTATTACTATTACCTTCTTCTTTATTATTATTATCCTCGTTGCTCCTATTACTATTCTCACTCTCTCCCTCTAAGCTATTACTAGTAGTACTATTATTACTACTCTAACTATTACTCTCTATAGCGTTATTAGAGTTACTATCCTCTATACCTAAGGACTTATCCTTCTTATTACTACTAACCTAGTACTAATAGGCTATTACTAAGTTATTACTAACTTTCTTATATGAATTAGATTAAGCTATATATAAGGAACAATGGCGGGTGCAGGATGCAGAGCCACGCTATTAGCAAAACGTCGGCGGGTTAGGGGCGGATAAATACACCTTGGAGAAAACTCTATAAGCTGCAGACTTAGAAGGTTAAGTAATAGTTGTAAGGGATTAGGATTACAGCGCCGAAGATTAGGATTACAGCGCCGAGCCGGCGCCGAACTAGCGCCGGTCCTCCGCTGAGGTTTAACCGCATTAGTTAGCCGAGCCGAGCTAAGCCCTAAAAAGGGCTCTACGTGCATAAGTAGCTAGAAGGGCTAACTTATCTTCTATAATATAACTAACCCCTATATTACTACTACTCTTTCCTTCCCTAGCCTAGCCTTTTATAAGCTATAACCTTATAATTAGATAAGTTCTACTTAATTAATAGGTAGCTAGCTCTAGAATAAGTAGTAATATGAGATCAAGCCTCTGCTAAGGTATTACTAGCACCTCTATGCCTAATAAGCTAAGTGAAAATTTTGCTTCTAAAACCCCTCTAGCTACTACAAGCCCTAATGCAGCCCTCGTTACTAAACTTATTATAACTATTCGGCGCTAAGCCGACTAGAACGACGCGCTTATTCAGGCCCTATCTACGCACCCTATATTAATCTCTAAGATCTCTAAGACTACTAAGACCTAGGTCTATAAATACGAACGACCTCTAGCGTATACTTATAGAACCCTCGCTAAAGATAGTATACTAGTTTAAACCTACGATTAGCTAATAGTAATAGAAGATAGCAACGCCCTCTAGCCCGGAGCCTCCGAGCTATAGAAGGTCTAGTAACTACTTATAAGGGTAACTACCGGGCTATAGATATAATAGCGCTATTACTACGCTAGCCTTACTAATCTAATATAGGCTAACTTCTCTACGTTTATTTGCTAAGAGCATATTAACCCCGGACTATAGGAATACTAGCTATATAGCCTCCTTAATAACCTTTAGTAGGAACCTAGCTAATAGCCTCTCTAGTTTTTTACTAAGTATTTAGCAATCTATTAAGCCTTTAGAACCCCGGACTTCAAAGAGTCCTAGGCTTAAGCCCGTACTTTTTACTTCTAGCTTTTACCCTAGCTTTAGTAAGGCCTCAAACGCTAGAAATTCGATATATAGCAGCTACGTACTATAACTACTACTATAGAGCAGCTATAGGATATATACCCAGAGCGGTATAGCTACGAAGGACTTGCGGAGCCCTTAGCGCGAGCAGCTACTGCTAAGCTAGCCCTAAAGAGGGCTCGTTTTAACTATAGCAGCCCTAATGCCCTAGGTAGCATATACTGAAAATATAGCAAGCCGGGCTATTATAAAGCTAACTACTAAGCTAATCTATAGTATAAAGAGTGCTATAAGAAGGGCTACCCTACTAACTAGTACTACTCCTACTAATAGGTTGCTAGGCCCTCAGCGGGCCTAGGCAGCTCCTATATAAGTATTAAAGCTATTATAGCTACCCCTACTAGGAGAGGCATATAGATCGCGGAGGATAGCGTTTTCGAGCTATATATATTAGAAGATAAATAGATTATTACTACTAAGCCCCGGTATTAGTAGGCAAAGCCTGCTAGCATATAGGTAAAAGACCCGAAGCCGGGCGGAAGCTAATAGCATATAGGTACAAGACCTAAGGCTATATAGAAGAAACTAGCCTGCTAGTGCGTAGGTATAAGACCTGAAGCTATATAGAAGCTAACGGCGCATAGGTGCAAGACCCGAGGCCGTATAGAAGAAATTAGCCCGCTAGCGCGTAGGTATAAGACCTAAAGCTGCGCAGAAGCTGACGGCGCATAGGTATAAGACCCGAGGCTATATAGAAGAAACTAGCCTGCTAGCGCGTAGGTATAAGACCTAAAGCTGCGCGGAAGCTAACGGCGCGTAGGTATAAGACCCGAAGCCGCACGGAAGATAATAACAGAGCCGCCGAGCGCCCGGGGGGCCTCCAGCGAAGCCGCAGTAACTAGGTGAAAGACCCGAAGGCCCGGACCCGAGAGATAAAAAGGACTAATTAGAGACGCTACAGAGGGTTCGAATCCCCGTGCAGGCAGGAGTTTTATAGATTATCAGACTTAGAGACCAAGCCCTCTGAGGGGGGGTCATTATAAGGAATTAGGATTATAGCGCTGAAGATTAGGATTATAGCGCCGAGCCTCCGAGCGCCGAGCCTCCGAGCGCCGAGCCTCCGAGCGCCGAGCCTCCGAGCGCCGAGCCTCCGCTGAGGTTTAAATGCATTAGTCAGCCGAGCCGAGCTGAGCCCTAAAAAGGGGCTCCATATGCATAAGTAGCTAGAAGGGCTAACTTATCTTCTATAATATAACCCACCCCTACGTTACTACTGCTCTTTCCTTCCCTGGCCCGGCCTTTTGTAGGCTATAAACCTCATAATAGTTTGATATAATAATAAATACCTATATTTTAATATTCTAGCCTTTCCTAGTTTAGGCCTTTAGCTATACTCTTATAACTCTATTACTTCTACTTTAATTTAAGAAACTAGCGCTAGTTAGAATATCTAAAGCGAACTAGTAATAATATACTAATAATTTAGTAATAGAGTTTAACTATAATAAGCTCTAGGCTAGGCATATAGAATATAACTAATAGGTTCTTAGCTAATAAAATACTAATTATTTACTAAGCCCTAAGATATAGGGAATATAGCGCGGATATTATACTAGGTGAATAGATAACCCTAGCGATAATATAGCAGGAGGAATAACCCCGAGGGGTTAGGCTAGGTCCTAGGTAGCGCTAGACTAGGCAGACTACCCCTCGAGGGGTAAATAGATAGCAAGCAGTAGCTAATACGGCATCCCACCTAGGACTCCTTAAGAAGCTAGTATCTCTAATATCCTTACCTAGGCTATAGGGTTACTATAGAAATAGCAGGAGAGCCTTATGGAGTAGATATACCTATAATAGTAGTAGTATAAGGAATAAACTACTACCCTACTATAGGAGCTTGCTAACTCCTTAGCAATAAGATACCTATAGAGAGAATATAAAAAGGCCCCTATATATAACTACTATATTATAACTAAGGACTTTACTATAGACTAGGTTAGTAACTAGATCTAAGTAATTAAAGATAGAAACTAACTACGCGCTAGTAGTATACTAGAGTAGCAGGTCTAATAGGTGCTCATAAAGATAAGCCTATCCCTATAGACCTAGTAGCGATATTATAGGGCTAGGCTAGAAGGAGACCTAGCATAGGCTAACTTTATAGTATTTGCTTACTAATAGTATATTAACCCCAAGCTTTAAGAGCGAAGGTATTATAAGAAGCTAGATATAATAAGGTAGAGTAAGATATAATTACTAATATAATTCTTTGCTATATAGTTAGTAATATATTAGGACTTAGGTATAGTTAATATAGAAGATAGCAAGGCTAAGGCTTATATACTATACTTCTAGTTAGCCCTATTCCTATATAGGGAACTTAAACGCTAGAAAGTTGAGATACAGGGGCTGAGAGATATAGCTATAAAAGCTAAATACTTACAGGAGATATATTACTAATAGGGTAATAAACCTCTATAAAGCGAGAGCAGGAAATAGCATATAGGGGAAGAGCATAACCTAAGGAGGCCCTTAGTAGCGTGGTTAGGCTAAAAGGCAGGCTAGTAGGGTTCTAGCTAGAAGCTAATGCAGGGTTCCTAGAGCCCGATGCCTTACTAACTAGTTAGTAGAGCGATATAGGGACCTAATTAGAACTAGTCTATATCTAGCCCTAGTATATAACCTGCAATATCTAATTATATAGTATACTTTAGCTATAAGCAAATGGGGTATAAGAGGGTAGACTACTTAGATAAACGCGCGAGCTAAAGCATAAATAAAACGCTAATAGGATACTAAGTACTCGCTAAGAAAGCAAGGGTGAATATAATCTAATCTATAAGAGAAATTAAGGAATTTAACTCGTTAGAAAATAAGTAAGCTAAGGGATTATACTAATAACCCCCGCGCCTAAATCAGAACTAGATACTTTCCCTAAGGGAGCTACTATAAAAGAATAGTCGATCGTTCTCTAGAATATCGCTAAATAAGAAGTAGTAATAGATATAGATTCCTATTCCTAGGTTAATATTATTAGTAGTTAACTAGCTAAGTCCCTATAACTATAACCCGTAGTAGCTATTACCCCTATATTAGAAGGGTTTAATAGGTTAGATATAATAGGCTAGAATATATACTAACTAATATCTTTCCTTATTAACTTAGGAGGGGAAGCGAGGAAGATATAGCAACTCTTTACCAAAGCCCCCTAACCTAAAGGAGTAGGAGACCTCCTCTTATTATAATACTTTATAGGAAGAGAGGGTATTATAATTAATACTTAGATAAATACCTAGGAATATATATGCTTTAGTATTACTAAGCTATTAGTATTTGTATAAGAGGTTATTAAAAATAGCTAGAAGGCCTATATTATATGTATATTAGGGAATAATACCCCCCTCGAGCTACTAATAGGGGCGCTAGAAGAAAAAGATACCCTAGAGGGTAATATAGAGTTACTACTAGAGCTATTTAGTTAATAGATAACGTTTAATAAATAGTTAGCAAAGGAGTACCTAGTCCTAGAGGGTATAGAATATACTATTAACTTAATTAAAGGGAAGAAACCTCTATATAGGCCTATCTACCTATTAAATAAGTATTAGTTAGAAGAACTCTGCTGATATATTGCTAATAACTATGTAATAAGGCGGATCTAACCCTTAACCAGCGAGGTAGGCGCCCCTATCCTTTTTATGCCTAAGAAGGATAGTTTCCTATGCTTTTATATAGATTATTAAGGCTTTAATAAGGTAATAATAAAGAACTAATATCTACTCCCCCTTATTAGCAAAACTATTAGAAAGGCTTGAGGGAGCGAAATAGATCTCAAAAATTAATATTCAAGATATATACTATTATATTCGTATTAAGCTAGAGGATTGCTAGAAAATAGCAGTTAGGATATATTATAAGCACTTTCAATATACTATTATGCTATTTAGACTTATAAACACCCTAGCTATATTCTAAGCATATATTCACTAAGCGCTCGCAAAGCTACTAAATACTTATTATATTACTTATATAGATAATATTATAGTTTATTCTGAGATAAGAGAGCAATATATAAAAGACCTTCTCTAAGTGCTCTATAGGCTTTACTAATAGGAGCTCTATACTAAGCTTAGTAAGTATAGGTTTTACTAATAGCAGGTAGAGTTCCTAGGGTATATTATCACGCCTAAGGGTATATTAATAGACTAAACGTATATCTAAGCTATTACTAAATAGAAGCTGCTAATAATATATTAAGAAATCTAGGTCTTCCTTAGATTTTATAACTTCTACTATAAGTTTATTATAGGATATTTAAGTATTATAGCTCTAATAATATCTTTATTAAAGGGTAGCGATAATAATCAGAAAGGAGGTGAGTTATACTAGCTAGAAGAGGCCTAATAGGCCTTTGAGCAGCTTTAAGCTGCCTTCTACTTAGCAACTATTCTCTAATACTAGGATCTAACTTATAAAATAAGGGTTAAGATAAATACTTCTACGAAGGCTATATCTAGTATTCTATTATAGTATATTAATAGCTAGTAGCTACTAGTTAGTTACTATTTATAGGAGCTTAGTAATATAAAATAATGCTAAGGAGCAGGTTAATAGGAACTTCTCGCTATAGTTAAAAGCTTAGACTATTAGGCTTATTACCTTTAGGGTATATTAAAGAAGTTTATAGTTCTAATAGATTACTAAGCGCTAAAGGGAGTTATTAGCGCGCCTATGCGGGACCTTTAGGGAATGCTTGCTAAGTAGGTATATAAACTCTTAGTATTTAATTTCAACCTAGAGCATAAGTTAGGGGTTATAAACCTAGTAGATAGTCTATTTAAGAAACTAGACTATATAAAGGGGGAGGTGAAATATAATAATATACTCCTAACCCTAGCGAGGAAGCTGAGGTTTATTAGTAAACTACTAGTAGATCTTTAGATAAGTATTATTATATTATAAGGTAGTATAGAGACCTTAAAAGTATTTATTAATACTATAAGGGCTAGCATAAGGTGCCCCTTCTAGATAGATAGCTCTAGGGGCGGAGACGCCTTAGTCTCTAGTTAGGATTGCGCTCTATAGCGCGCTAATATTACTATAACTATAGTAGCTATAATAACCTAATACTAAAGAGCAAGGGGTAATATAGAGAATACTTAGCAAGAGGTTATTAACTAAGAGGACTTACTTAGAGCTAGGGTTACTATAGCATAGCAGTATATCCTATGCTAGGTTATAAGGGAGCTTATAATTGGTAAAATAGCGGATAGTTAGTAACCCTCTGAAGCAATAAAGAACCTTATCTATAGACTATAAGCTAATAACCTATACTACTAGATATAATTAGAGAGGGTGCGCAGACTAGCTAGCGATTATAGGGGCTATATAATTAATAGTTATAGAACCCTATTCTATAAGGGATAGTTAGAGATACTATAGGAGGGGTCTCTAAGGCTAGAGATCCTTTGCTAATACCACGATAACCACAGGGCGGGTTATATAGGGGTGAATAAGACTACTAAGTTAATCTCGAGGAATTTCTACTAGCTAAACTTAGCTATAGATATATTTAATTATATTATAGGGTGCTATATATGCTAGGGGAAATGCGGTCTAAGGCATAAGCTATATAGAAAGTTATAACTACTACCCTTACCTATATACCTATTCTAGGAAAGAAGCATAGACTTTATTACTAGATTACTAGCGAGCTCTTAGCATATAGGCAGAGAATATGATATAGTTCTTATTATTATATACTAAATAACTAAGTTTGCTATATTTATCCTAATAATAAAGCAGCTAATAGCTGCTAAGTTAGCGCAGATTATCTATAAATAAGTTAAATGCTGCTTTAGCACCCTAGAGGGTATTATTAGTAACTAAGATAAGCTCCTAACTAGCTAATTTTGGGAAGAGTTTATAAGTAAGAGGGCTATTAAGCGCGGCCTCTCTACTATATACTACCCCTAGACTAATAGGTAGTTAGAAAGGATATATTAGATATTAGAGAAGTACCTGCGAGCATCTACTAGTAACTCGCTATAAGAATAAGCAGTCTAGCTACCTGAAGCTGAGTTTATATATAATAATAGTCCCTATAGCACTACTATCTACTTGCTAATAGATGCTTTATATAGTTACTACCCGCGTTGTGTAGAATACGTGGCTCCTACGAATAGGGTTATAGTATAGGGCATAAGGGAGCGAATTAAATATATTTTAAGACTTTGCAAGAGGGCTTAGGAATAGTAGCAAAAGGCTACTAAGGCATAAGCTAAGTATTATAATATAAGGCATAAGGACTAGACCTATTATTAGGGATAGGTCGTTAGGCTATTAATGAAGAACTTCTAATTTAAGAATAAGAAACTATCACCTAGGTTTATATAGGTAGCTATTATAGAACTAGTTAGCATATAAGTATATAGGGTCTATCTACTATTATAATACTAATAGATATATAATATATTCTCTATTACCTTACTAGAACTATAGGATAACTACTAAGTAGGTAGCAAAGGTTTGCTTATATACCTAGAGCTTAAGGATAAGCTAGAGGAATAGGAGGTAGAAGAGATTATTATATAGTAAGATATTAGTAATAATATGTAATATCTAGTTAAGTAGGTAGGGTAGCCTATAGAATATAATATATAGGAGCTTATAGAGAATTTGATAAACGCGTAGGAAGCTATTTATAAGTTTGATAGATAGCATAGGAGGTCTTATAAGAAGTAGGATAACTAGTTACTAAAGTTATAGTAATAAGCTACTAATTATAAATTATAAGACTATACAATAGAAGCTAGATTAAGGAGCAGAATATTAATTATATTAAGTAGCGAATTATTACTAATATTATAGTAAAAAGAGGGTATTATCCTATAAAGAAAAGAGAGAGAGCTAATAACCTAACTAGTTATTCACTTCTAACTATAGCTATAGGCGCAAGCACCCTAACTACTATAACTATAAGTAGCACTATAGCAACTAGTTGCTAAGCTAGTATTACTAGCATCCTTATTATTACTACCTATAGACTAACTACTAGCTAACTTACTACTAGACTTACTACTAGAGTTACTAACTAACTCGCTACTAGAGCTACTACCTACCTTACTACCCGACTCATTACTAGAGCTACTATTAGAGAGAGTAATAATAACCCTAGCCTTTTTAGCCTTCCTAGCCTTCTTCGCTGAATTATTACTATCCTCTTAGCTATGCTTAGTAGGAGTATAGAAATAAGAGGCGTATAAAACGGGGTAAGAACTGGTAATAGTAATAAAGCAGGAGGGAATATTATTAGAAGTATACTCAAGGAGATTATCTTATAATAATTTATTAAATTTAGGAAAGGAGTTAATATTACGCTCGCGAGGGCGCTTAGGGACTAGCTTTATTAAAAGGTTATTAACTAGATAATTAATCTTATTATAGAGGTGAATAGCGGGACTATTATTATAAATATATAGTAGCTAGGCGGCGTTCAAGCGCTAAAGCATATTAATACTATTATAAAGAGTACTAACCTAGAACTAATTATTAGCAGGATATAGTTAGCAAGGGAGTAGCGAATAATAGCCTATATAAACTAAGATATTAAGAGCTAGGTGCTTATAAACAGAGGCAAGCTCCTAGAGCTAGAGCTGCTCTATATTATAGCTACTACTACTAGTAGTAGGATTATAGATAAGCTTACTAATATGCTTCTATACTACTAAATAGTTACTAAGAGAAGTGAGAATATAATAATAACAAAGAGGGGTTAGAATACCCTTACGTTCCTAAATTTAGATCTAGTAGAATATATTCTAGGTTATCTAGGCTATGCCCTAAAGCTCCTAGGGAACCTACTAGGCGTTAGCATATAGCAACTAGGCAGTAAACTAGCAGAGACTTATAGTAGTATATTCCTTTTTATTAAAGTTGCAATAGATGTACTTCTATATATATTTGCTATATATATAGCAAAGGATAATAATATCCTATTATATCTTATAGAGATAGCTAAGGCAAGGATAGCTACTATTAGCATTACTAGTAAGGTCGCTAGAGAGGATTTCAGGATCATATAGGTATTTAGCGAGCACCGCGCTTATAGATATAATATAGGATATAGCAGAGAGCTATTAGCAAAAAGCTAGGGAAGAAGATAAGTGAAAAAAGAAGAGATAGGAAGAAAAAGGATAATTATAGCAAAAGCTCGCGCAACAGGCGCTAAAGAGAAAATAGAGGCTACTAAGTTAAAGAAAGGATGCTAAAGAGGGAAAAATTCAACTAGGTTAGAGACCTTGAAAAGAAGACGCCCTTTTATACTTAGTATCGCTAGGCAATAAAGCTAAGTAATTACTAGCTATAAACTGCTAAACGGTTATTTAACTATTAGCAACTAATTAAAAAACAATAGTAATACTTAAAATTCAAAAATATATAAAGCGCTAGAAAATAAAATATATTATTCGCTATAGCAGCCTAAATCTAGCGCGGAAAGGAGCAATAGCAAATAATATAATAAAGACGCTAAGCTATCGCCCTATAGTTAGCGACGTAGAGCTATATTACCCTACTAGTATGCCTTAGGGACTAAGGCTTTAGAAGTAGGGGGAATTATAAGGAATAATAGCAGGTATAGGATATAGAGCTATGCTATTAACAAAATATTAGCGAGTTAGGGGCAGATAAATATACCTTAGAGAAAACTCTGCAAGCTATAGATTTAGAAGGTTAAGTAATAGTTTAATATAACAATGGATACCTACGTTTCAATATTCTAGCCTTTCCTGGTTTAGGCCTTTAGCCATACTCTTACAGTATAGAGCTACTACTAATAACCTTAAAGATAGTGATAAGAGCTTAGTAATAGGTATTATAAAGCATATAGGAACCCTGAACCTTTAAAGGCTCCTATGAGAGAAGTGTAGATATATAGGTATTACTCTTTAAGAGCTATTTTATTAGAATATTAGTAAGCTTATTAAGAAAGGTAGCCTACTTAAAGATGTAAGTTTTATTATATAAGTAAGTAAGAAGAGTATTATTAAGCTATGTTATAATCTCCTTAAATAAAACCTTATCCTTAGCTTAGTAAGCTGCTTATAAATATATATTAGAATAATAAAAGGATAAGACTAACTATAAGGTGAAACCTACCCTAAGCAAAACCTATAGATATGCCTAGGCGTGCGAGGCTATACCCTCCTCTATACCTATAGCAAGTAGTTACTTATTATAATTCTTAGTACTAGACTTAAGGCTAGTAGGGTTTACTAACTAGTTATAGAGGTATTAGAGAATCTCTTACCCCTGCTCTATAGCTATAAAGATATAGAAAATCTCGCGCTATTAATACTAACTAGTAGTAATTACACAGGTATAACGCTTAACCTAGTTCTAATAGAAACGAATAGTACTAATAAGATTAGCAGGGATCTAGAAATAGGAAAGGTTAGCCTATACCTTCCCTAAATAATCGCTAAACTTACCTTATAGCCCTTAATACCGCGAACCTAGTATAACTTGCACGTGTAGTTACTATTATATTAATAAGCGTAGATAACCTAGGTATTCTTAGGGAGCTATAGCGCATAGCTAATATAAGGTTCGCTACTACCTACCTAGTTATGCTAATAGTTGCTATTACTAAGCTTACACTTAGTAGGGCTATACTTAGCAAGGAGTTAGTAAATAAGGCCCTTAATACTTATAATAGTTATAGAAGTATTAAAGGATAGGAAGGATCCTATAAAGGGTTTATAAAGGCTTAATAAAGGACTTAGGTAATATAAAAGTAGTTATTAAATAATATAATATAATAAGGAAGAAAAAGAACTAACCCTTGGGCAGAAAAAAAGCTATTACTTTATAAATAGCTAAGAGGCCTCGTTAAATAATTATAGAGGTAGCTATAACTTTAGATAGTAAGAATAGTAATTATTCACTATAATAGGTGCTACTTACTAAGAGGTAGGTATAGTAAATTAGTAATAGTAGTTACTATCTAAACTACTCAATAGCCTTATAATATACCTATTTAGAAGGGGGATAATAGGATAAAAACCGAAGTTATTATGAGGGTATTATATAAGAGAGTGCTTGCTAGATAAAGGGTAAATAGCTAGAGAATAAACCTATTATTATAAAGATAACTATTCTCTTTTAGAAGAAAATAATAAGATCCTGTTACGGGCTACGCTACTGCTAGCGTCTGGACGGTGCTGCAGACCCTAAGGATTCTGCCCTTAACGACCGCTCTCGCTTAACATTCGCCCTATATCCGCTTTTCTATTATATAGGGAACTTCCTAGAAAACTTCCCTTCCTTAGCTTAGATTACTATAAATTAAAGCACCCCTAAGTTAATTAAACCCAGGCTAGCCCCTTATATATCTAAGCTCTCTCTCTCTACGCCCGCCTCGCTAGTTATATAGCATAATAGATAGCAAGCAGGAAATAGAACTAGCTATACCTATAGCAGCTAGTCTAGAAGTACTACTAATAAGCAAGGAAGCATTCAAAGCAATTTATATAGCAATTAATAAGCTTAGCAACTAGCTTAATAGCCTAAGGACTATATAGCAGCCTAATAACGAACCGACCGTAGAGCTCCAGCAAGATATAGCAGGTAGCTATACCCTAGCTCTGCTAATACTATCCCTATAGCTAGAGACTACCTAGGAAGCAGGGGGCGCTTAGCGATTAAAACCCCTTTCTAACCCCCCTAAGTTTAGAGGAAACCGCAATAAGTACGCTATATAGGTATAATAGATATATAATAAAGTCAGGATAGACCGGGACTTCTACCTAAGTAATTAGGAGGCTTAGTATCTTATTAACTCCTGCCTAGAACCTAAAGTATAGCTAGTAGTTATAGCCTTCTATAGCTCAAGGGGTAGCAATAGCTTATTCGAGCTAAACGCCTTCTTAGCATACCTAGACTATACTTATAATAACCCTAATATTATAAGCAAGGCTCTTAGAAGACTCTTAAAGCTTTAAATAAAGCATAATAAAGCCTTCGCCTCGTTCCTACCCTACTTCGAACGCGCTATTATAGAGGTAGGTAGCATAGTATAGCTAGATAGTATCTAGATCGACTACCTATATAAGGCACTATCTTATAAGCTCCTTAACTATCTAGTTAACTACCTAACCCCCTATAAGTATACTAAATATATTAGCCTTATATAAGATATCGTATAGAAGCTAGAGGGATTATATCGTATTCCTAACGCTTCGCATCAGCTTATAACATTCAGATCGAGAGCATTACTTGCTAGAGTAGATATAGATAGGGATATTAGGATAATAGGTTTAGTATACGCCTCGCGCGAGGGCGTAAGTAAAGGTCCTAATAAGGAAACGTGCTACTATTTTAAGTATAACTAGATTAGTTACCTATAAAGGGATTACTAGAAGGCTAAGAAGTCGAAGAATAATCCTAGAGTAGCAAAGGCTATTAAGGAAATAATATATTTAAACTCGGGAGAAGTTAAAGGTAAAGAAGACTCTTCTAACTTAGGAAATAAATAACCTTAGTATGAAATTAGGTATTAGGGATAATAGAGGAAGAGCGGGCTAGTTAGGAATAGTTCTAGTTAGAACGTAATATAAGCAGGCCTTCTATAATATTAGTAATTAGAGTTAATAAAGGTACTCCTACTAATGCTTTAATAGACTATAGATATAATATCTACGCGATAGTAGACTACTAGTATACCCGCTGCCTCTATTTACTATATATTAACTACTAAGCGTAGTGATTATAAGGCTTTGCTAATAACTTAGCTTAAGTTATAGCAAAAGGCGTAGCTATATTATACCTCGAGATTAGAGGCTATATATAGCAACTCTTTGCTTATATAATAGAAGGACTAGATACTAACCTCTTCTTAGGGAAGCTATAGATAGAATAAAACTATATTATTTATAATATAGTAGAGAAGCAGGTATACTATAGGAAGGCGGGGGTTATTATTACCCTTTAAGGATAGAAAGAACCCTAGAGAGTAAGGGAGATCCGGGAAGCCTGCTAACTAAACGCTACCTTATTCATAGCGATCTACTAGAGGGTTAGCAAGAGCTAGCTATCTAGGCTAGAAGCGGGAATATGGGTAATAAGCCTAAGGGATATTAAAAAAGCGCTCGAGGCAAAGAAACCGGAAAACTATTTAGAGAAACTACTATAATATATTTATAACGAATTTATAGAGCTTTTTAAGCTAGCTAAGTTATACCCCCTACTCTTAAGTCGTCCTAGTATAGATTATAAAATCCACCTTAAGCGTAATACCTCTAGCTAAGAGGCGCCCTTACCCTAGGGACCCCTCTATAGCATATCTAGGGAGGAGTTATTAGTATTAAAAAAGATACTTATAGACCTGCTTAATAAGGGTTTTATTTAAGCAAGCAAGTCTCCTGCTAGCGCGCCCATACTTTTTATTAGGAAGCCTAGCAGAGGGTTATAGTTCTATTGCAACTACTAAGCGTTAAATATAATTACTAAGCAAGACTACTACCCCTTACCCCTAATCTAAGAGACCCTCTAAAGGGTTAGTTTAGCAAAGTAGTATATTAGACTAGATATAATAGCTGCCTTCTATAAGATTTATATAGCAGAAGGGTACTAGGAAAAGACTGCCTTTTGCACGCGATATAGGCTCTTCGAGTAGCTAGTCTATCTATTCGGATTAAGCAGAGCCCCTATAACGTTCTAATAATATATTAATAGCACGCTCCAGGAGTTCCTTAACGACTTCGCAATAGTATATATTAATAATATATTAGTCTATAGCAGCAGCTCCTAAGTAGACTATAAGTAGAAGGTATATAAGGTTCTCTAGGCCCTCTAAGAGGCTAGTCTTAACTTTAACCTAGCGAAGTACGAGTTCTCTATAAAAATAGTAAAGTATATAGGATTTATCCTAAAGGCAAGCGAGGGTATTACTTATAATATAGAGAAAGTATAAGTAATTATTAAATAGGAAGCGCTTACTTTAGTAAAAGGATTGCGAAGTTTCCTAAGGTTTGCTAACTACTACTAAGTATTTATATTAGAATACTCGGGGGTTATAGAGCCCCTTACCCTCCTAATAAAAAAGGGAGCGCTATTTATCTAGGGTAAGGAATAAGAAGATGCCTTCTAGGCGCTCAAACGCCGCTTCTAAACTATACTAATACTATATTACTTCGACCTATAAGCCCTAACTATAGTTAAGATAGACTACTCAGGGTTCGCTTTAGGGGGGGTGCTAACTCAAGAAGATATATAAGGATAGCGCTATCCTATCGCCTTCTACTCGCAGAGGCTAACCCCTGCCTAATATAACTACCTAATCTATAATAAGGAGCTATTAGTAGTAATCGCTTATTTGAACGTATAGGATACTAAGCTAAGAAGCTACCCTAGGTTTAAGGTCCTTACTAATTATAAGAGCTTTAAATACTTTATATAAAAGCAATATTTAATAGAACGCTAAAGTTACTAGGCGGAGTAGTTATTAAGGTATAATTTCTACTTAGAATATTAACCTAGTCGCCTAGTAGCTATACCTAATATGCTTTTATGCTGCAAATAGGATGCCCCGAAAGGATAGGAGGATAAATAAGAGAAAGGGAGGGTAATCTAAATAATCCCTAATACCGCCCTAGGTAAGGTAAGGAGGATAGTAATAGTTAAGGCCCTTGCTATAATAGTATTTGAAGATCTAGCCCTTTAATATATATAGAACGAAGCTTAAGCAGAAGATAACTAATACTAAGGGGCTTATTCCATAGTAAAAAGGAGCAACTAAAGCTTCCCTCCCTAGCTAGGCCTAAAACTATAGATCGCTAAGTATAGTATTAATACCCTTAGCTAATTAATATTTAGAGACCGGATCTAGGTACTAGGGTTAATAGATAAAAACCACCCTCGGAACGTGCTTCGAACGTAGTTAATTCAGAAGTACTACGACTTAGTAACGACGGGCTACCCTAGTCGGAATAATACCCTAGCTATCCTAGCCTAGCAATACTTCTAGCTAGGGTAGTCCTCTGCAGTCCGCTAGTTTATAAGAAACTATAATAGCTGCGAGTATAGAACGATTTAGCAATAAGCGAAACGCAGGCTTTTTTAACCCTTACTAGTAGTAGAATAGCTATATTATAATCTTGCTATAGATTTTATTATAAACCTCCTATATATAGTAAAAATAGGGTCGAGATACCTTTAGGTAATAGTCGATAAGCTCTCTAAGATAATAACCCTAGAAGGGATACCTTCGATAGATATAGAAACGTGCGCAGAACGATTTATAAATTACTACTACCGATTTTATAGTATACCGAAGTCGATTATTAGCAATAGGGGTAGTAACTAGACGAGTTAGTTCTAGCGATAGTTCTATGCGCTTATAAAGATCGAATAACGTTTAAGCACCGCCTTTCACCTATAGATAAATAGAGTAATAAAACGTTTTAATTAGGAGATCTAGGCAGTCCTACGGATAATAGTTAACTTTGCCTAGGATAACTAGGAGGTTTACTTACCCTCTATTTAACTAGTAATTAATAGCTACGACATAGCTACGATAGCAGTAAGCTTATTCTTTTTTACCTATAGATACTATATCGACCTAGTACTAGTAGTATAACCCGCACTAGAGCTATCAACCTCACGCGAGTTAGCTACTAATAAGTTCGTTAGTAAACTAAAGTTAATTATAGAGTTAGCCTAAGTAGCTATCGCTATAGCCTAATAGACTATAGAATAATTAGCAAATAATAAAAGGATGCTAGCAGAACGCTACGAAGTAGGCGATAAGGTCTAGCTATTACTAGCTAACTTCTATATAGAAAGACCCTATAAGAAGTTAAACTAGCTATACCTAAAGTACGAAGTAACTAGGGTAATCTCACTAACTATAGTCGAGTTAAACGTTCTAGGCAAGGTCTATAACTAATTTCATATTAGCCTGCTATGCTGCGCTATAAATAACCCCCTCCTAAGCTAAGAAGTTAATAATCCCTAACTACCCCTAATTTTCGAAGATAGAGAGGATAAATAGGAAGTTAAGTCCGTTCTAGCTATATGCTAGAAGCATATAGGTAGGAGCAGGTATTGCAAGTTATTAGTTAAATAGATAGGGTATAGTTAGCCTACCTAGGAGCCCCTATAATCGCTCTAAGATAACTAGGTAGTAGATAAGTATAAAGAAAAGTATAGCCTAATAGATAAGAATAATAGCAACCCTTAGTATGCTATACTATAAGCTAAGTAGTAGTTAATAAGCAGGGGTAGGACGGAGGGATAGCAGCTAGGTAATTTATAATTAGAGGAGTAGGTAGAAACAGGAGGCTCTATTATAGCTTAAGGCTATAGGGAGGTAGAACGGGACCTAAGCAGGCCCTAAGTAGGTAGAAAGCAGGCGGATAGTAAGTAAGTAGAAACTATAAACTTAGGAAGATAACCCCTTACTCCTCCTGCTCTTTATAAGTAGTAGTAGCTATATTAATAAGCTAAGAAAAGGGGTTAGATTATTAGAAATAGAAGAAAAGCAGGAATAGGATAAACCTCGTAGAGGACCTTAGCTATATCTAGGTAAGCCTAGGCGAGGTAATATAGCTATACTTTATTAAGCTTAACTAGAAGGGAAAGCAAGGTAGTAGTAGTAGTAGAGGTACTAAGGATAGGAATAGCTAGAGAACTAGCAGATAGTATAGGGGAGGTATCTAACTTAATAGTAGCCTTAGTAGTATACTTCGTAGTAGTATAGGTATAGACCTCGCGGTTCTAAATAGAAGTAGTACGAAGGAGTTCTATGCGAGCCTCGATCTATATAGGGAGCTATAACTATTAGTAATAACCCTAAAATATAGGAATAGCAGAGTCTTACTAAGGTCCTCTTATTAAGGCTATAGTAAGTAAGGCAGTCTTAGCTAAGAGAAGCGAACTCCTCCTAGTAGCAAACTATACTAGGGTTGCTCTAGTAGAACGTTAGCTCTATAGAGAAGGAATAGTAGGAAAGCAATACTTATATTAATATAGGCGGACTTAATAGCCTCGTTAGAATAGTAGATATAATAGATAATATTACCTATAATATAGTTAGTCTTATAATAGTTAAAAGGCAATAGGATAGTATACCTTGCTTAATAACGTTATAATAAGCTATAATATAGCTAGGCTTCTTAGCCTTAGCTATAGTAAGTATATACTTTAGGTAAGGAACCTCGCAAAGAAGCCCCTTAGTCTTATCCTAGGGGATATTACTAAAGACGAGCTAGTATAAGTAGGGACCCTAGTAGAATATTAGAAAAACGCTAAATAAGTAGAAGAATATATATTATAAGGGGCTCCCAGGCGATAAGATATATAGGAAGGGGGTAGTCGAGGTACTTATATAGCTCCTAGCTAGCTAGGGCGTAGAGGGGATTATCTATAAGATCGAAGTTATTAGGAGTAGCCTCCTTATAATTAGAGAGGCTAGTAGAGGTAGAGTAGTTAGAGGGCGGGCTCTTAATAAGAGGAGGAGATTCTATCTCCTTATCAGAGTTAGAGAGGGGCTATATAGGGTTAATTATAGCGAAACCACGGAGAAAGAGCAAGTAGTAACTTATAGGGGCTGCTATTATAGAGGCAAGGGAAATTAGATTAATTAGATCTGCGCGAGTTAGCGATTAATAGGGGTTCGGATATAACAAACTTATACTAACGCAGACCAAGGGCGCGCTAAAAAAAAAACGCTACTAAAACGATAGGTTATTAGCTAAAATAACGTCGCGATTAATCAGTTAACTTACTCTAATATAGGTTAATAGGAGGAGGAAAAAAAAAGAGGAAGTAAACTAGAGGCGTGAAAAATCATATTATTATAATTATTACTAGTAGGGCGTAGAGCAGCTAGCAGCCCGGATTAATATCGCTCCAGACTAGCCCTTAGCCCGTGCTCAAACCCGCAACTCACGTGAGGGCTAGGGGAGGGGGGGGGAGGGGTACGTATTATAGGCTACGCTACTACTAGCATCTAGACGGTGCTATAGACCCTAAGGATTCTGCCCTTAATAACTACTCTCGCTTAATATTCGCTCTATATCTGCTTTTCTATCGCCCGGGAAACTTCCTAGAAAACTTCCCTTCCTTAGCTTAGATTACTATAAATTGAGGCACCCCTAAGTTAAACAAACCCGGGCTAGCCCCTCACAGATCCCTTTAGAGTAACCCTAGATAGAGGGTATAAAGGGGGCTTAAAAAGAGAGGAACTACAAGGAATAAGACTATAAGCTTAGCTACTATATCTATAACTCTAAGAGCTTTATTATCCTTTAGCAAATATATAGCGAACTATTACTATACTAGATAATAGTAATAATGGTAAAGGACCTAGGGCTTACCCCAGATAATTAAGAGGGATAATAATAGAGGGCTAACCTATAATACCTAACCTTATAGTAGGGATTACTATAATTAGAAGGGTGATAATTATGAGGGACTAGATACCTAAGCTAGAGAAGCTAGAGATAACTCAGCTAGTATAGGCTAAAAGGATAGAGAGGCCTATAGGTCTAGGATATAGAACCCTCTATAGCAAGGACTTAGTAAGTACTTGCTAAAGGCTAAAAAGAAGGATCTTAGAAGAAGCAATAAAAAGTAGCATAGTAATACTAGACCTACCTTTTGGGTGCTTCTACTATCAGTTTGACCTAACCGTGGCCCTTAGCCCCTAATACCTTTATACTAAGTTAAATTAGCTAAGCTAAGGTATTTATAAAGATTAATATCTACTAGGCGTTCTATTAAATTTATATCTACTCTAACTCAGAACACTTAATAATATTCTATACCTAATCTATCTCTTATAAGTATAAAGTTCTACCCTTTAGGCTCTATAATAGGCTAGCTATATACTAATAGTATATAAATAACACCCTTATAGAATACCTAGATAATTACTATATAGCATATATAGATAATATCTTAATATAGTTAGAGGACCCCCTTTAGTATAAGGACCATATTAAGAAGGTCCTTAACTAGCTATACTAAGCAGGGCTTTAGGCTAATATTAAGACTTATAAATTTAGTATAACTATAACGCGCTACCTGGGGTTTATTATTATTACTAAAGGGATTAGCCCTAACCCTGGGAAGGTCTCCATAGTAAAAGGCTAGTAATTACTAACTATAGTATATAGTATCTAGTCCTTCCTAGGGTTTAATAACTTCTATTAATAATTTACTAAGAATTATAGAAAGATTACCTAGCTACTTACTAAGCTTATAACTAAAAGCACCTAGCTTAACTTTAATAATAACTATATAGTAGCGTTTATAATACTAAAGGAGGCCCTAATATTAACCACTATCTTATACTACTAGAAGCCTAAGCTACTAACCTAAGTTAAGATAGATACCTCTAAATCTATCTATACTACTACCCTCCTCTAATAATAAACTAATAATGGTTTATAATACTTAATAGCCTATTTCTTAAAGACTATATTACTAACTAAGATAAACTACCCTATCTATAACTATAAGATAATAATAATTATTCTTATATTAGAGGAATCGAGAGCTAAACTCTTAGTAGTTACTTAGTATTTTAAGGTTATTATAGACTACTAACTACTACTCTAATTTATAACTAAATAGCTTCTAAATATCTACTAAGCCCACTAGTTAGGTATCATAGCTAGTTTTAACTTCTATATCTAGTATTACCTAAGACGCGAGAATATACTAGCTAATACCCTCTTATTAAAAATAAAAGGTTTTAAACCTAATAAGCTATCTATAAGTTAGACTGCACCTAGGTACTACTTCTACCTACCTACTTATCCCTAGAAGTAGTACATAAGCTATACTATCTACTAAAAGAACGCCTCAAGCTGTCTTATAGTAGGTATTAATATACCTAAACTAGAAGATAAGCTAAAGGGATACTTCTTAGTTAAATAGATCCTCTAGCTTAACTATAAGCCTAATATGCTATTACTTAAGGTACTAAAAATACTTACTATTACTAAAAGGAGCACTAGAGAATATAAACTAGGTTCTTAATAATAGATAAGAGGCTTATAGTACCTAAAGAGGAAGACCTATATATAAAGTTAATCTATAAGGCCTATACCTAGAAGCTTATAGTATACCTAGGTTAGAATAAGACTATTAAGCTTCTGAAGGAGCGCTACTTTTAGCCCTAGCTAACTACTAATATTAAGTAATATATTTATAACTACTATACTTATTACTAGGCTTAGAAGCTAAGAGATAAGCCCCTAGGCGAGTTAAAACCTTTATTAATACTAGACTACCCCTAGGAATATATTATAGTAGACTTTATATTATACCTACCTAACTACTATAAGTATAATATTATATTTATAGTAATATGCTACCTGTTAAAGAAGATAGTCTCCCTTCCCTACTATAAGACTATTATAGCAAGGGATCTCGCCTAGCTATATTATACCTATATCCTCTAGTATATAGGTTTTTTCCTTATTATAATTATATCTAATAGAAGCACTTAATTTATTTCTAACTTCTAGGGTAAACTTTATAAGATATATAGTATAACTATATAGCTAAGTATAGCTAGCTATATTGAAACTAACGGATAGATAGAGATCCTTAACTAGTATCTAACTTAATACTTATACCCCTAGATAAAATAGTTCTAAAATAACTAGAGCGAAATAATCCCCGCTATAGACTTCGCCTAAGTAGTACTACTAAATAAAACCATGAGGCTTATACTATTTAAGATTAAATAAGAATATCTACTATAGATAAGTTTTAACTAGTATTAATATATATAGAGGTTCTTAATAATAAAAGAAAAGATTAACTAGGGTAACGCCTAGTAGCTTGCATAAAACCTCTATAATACATAGGATATCGCTAAAAGGAATATAGCTATAGCCTAATATTACTATACGTATATAACTAATTACTACTACTAGTCTAATAACTTAGCTATAGGAGACTCTATCTATATATTAATAGATAGATAGCGCTAGGAAAACTCTTTAAAACTATCTATATTATGGAATAGACTATAGCTAGTTAAAGGTACTAGCCCTAGGGGATTATAGGTATTAGATCTACTAAAAGAATATAACTATTACTTATTATTTTACCCTAGTAAGCTTTAGAAAGCTGCTAGGGATCTTCTATTAGGTTAATTTAAAGCCCTAATACCTACTATTAAGTTTAATAATAAGCTAGAATATAAGGTTATATAAGTAACTACTAGCTAGTTATATTAAGAATAGTTATAATATCGCGCTAACTAGAAAAGCTATAACTATAACCCTACCTAGTATAATACTAAGAGCTTTAAGCACGCCCTAGTAGCGCTATAGGACTTCTATACTACCAACCTAGCTGCTATAGGACTACTAAAACACCTCCTAGCTTAGCTTCTAGCTGCTACCTGAGATATGGACCCCGCTATAAGGGATAATAATAACGCCCTAGTATAACTATTAGGAATAAGAACCCTATTTAGGGGAATGATTATATATATAGTAGTTAATTGCTATAGATAGCAATACTAGTAAAGGGGGGCCTGATATTATAGCGCTAGGCTAGACCTATCTAAATTTAGGGTTATATAACTACTAAGTTATATGATCTCTAGGCGAGCTTTTAGCCGTCTAGGGCTGCGCTAGCCTATAGATAGACTTTTCCCTTCTTCAACGCAGAATCCACTCAATATAGCGCAATTGAAGTATGCTAACCTTCGCCTATTCGCCGTTCGTGACATTTAACCCCCTTCTTAACGCTTAAATCTACTACTTTTGACCCTCTATTTATATTACTAATAGTAACAACCTAAGATAATAGTAATAAGCTCTAAGTACTTACTATAAGAGAGTAGTAGTAAGCCCTTATTACCTGCTAAAGTATATTACTTTAATCTTAATTACTTAGTTTATAATATAATATCTATATTATTATAAAGTTATTTATAGCTCTAAACTTTATACCTTCTAGATATAGTAAGCCCTAACTACTTATATAAGATAGCTTGAAAGGGGTTATAGCTTTAAACTTTATAGTAACTACTAAATTAGGTTTATTAATAGTTACTAAAAGTCAACCTTCTAACTTTAAGCTACTACCTTCCCCCTCCCCCCCCCTCCTCTTTTTATTTAAATAGCCCCTCTATTACCTTCCTCTTCTTATAGCCTTACTACTTATAACTTTATAACTTTCCAACTTTAACTTCTTAACTTCTTACTTTTATCCTACTTATATTATATTTATTATATCTAAGTTATAATAAGTATTAAAAAGCTTTTTAATAGTAGCTACTCTCCTAGTAGTAAAAGTCTAGTAAATCTATCTTAATTAGCTTATATTAGTAGTACTTACTTTTCTAGAGTAAAAAGGTATGCGAAGTTTTTATTAAAGATTACTTAGATTAGTTAATTATAATTAGTAATTATATTATTAAAACCCTAAGTTCTCTTTATTTTTCTCTCTTTTATCTATTTTTAAATTTATTACTTTTATTACTTTAGATCTATTGAGGAATATCTATTCTAAATAATAATTAATCAATAATCCCTTCTTTAAGATATCACCTCTTTAAAGTTAATAAGATTTAACAAAAGAAATAAATAAATATTCTAGATCCCTTTTCTAAATAAGTATTTTGAACCCCTCCTCTAAGTAACGCTTTTATTAAGAAGGTCCCCTTTTTAAGGAAATCTATTGAATCATTTTTTAAACTTTCCTCTCTATTAAATTTCTCTCCTTTTTAACCCTTCTCTCTAAGTAATTCCTTATTAAGAAGGTTCCCTCTTTAGAGAAGCTCTCTAAGTAATCCCTCCTTAGGTCCCCTCTTTAGGGAAATAAGTAATCCTTTTTTAAAAAAATCCTCTTTTTAAGGAAATAAATAAAATAAATATTTAGAAACCATATAAAAAAGGAATTAGGTTATTAATAAGAAGAAGATTAAGTAATAATAATTATGAATTACTTGATATAGGGATTTGGGTACTACTAGAGTCTTTATTACTAGCTAATAGCAGGTCGTTATCTTATAATAGATTTACTTATTAATAGTAATTAATAGAGTAAATACTAGCTAAGCAAGAATATACTTTCGAGATAGTCCCTATAAGGATTCGTTTAGTATGATTATAGTGAAAACTATATTTAGTAGTATAAATCCCTATATAATACCTTCTAATACCCCTTTTCCCCTCTACTTAAGCAATATAGTTGAAATAAGTTTTTATTTTAATAACCTCTATAAAAACTTATTTTAGGGTAATATTATAGCCCTAGTTATATATAAATAGGGCTATACCTAGCTTCTCCTTAAAAAAGAGGAAATTTTACTTAAATTAGCTATTTAATTGATATTAAATTATAATACCTGTATTAATAATTTAATTACCCCCCTATTACTAAGTTAGCTACTTTCCTCTAGCGGGATAGTTATTCTATCAAAATAATAATAATTAAGTAGTTAACTAAGGTTTACTAACATTACTAATTAAGTATAAGAACCTCTTAGAGATTTAAATTTTCCCTCTAGGATAATTATTTATTTAACTATAAGACTATTTATAATATTATCTACCTTAAAGGTAAAGCAACCCTATATTAATTAATATATCTACTAGCTTTAATACTACTTACTTCCTCCCTAATCCTCTTATAAAGATTACTTAGGAAACCCTTTACCTCTATTAGATTTATATCTGTTAGGGACTACTTAATTATATTATTATAGATACTAGATTAAACTTTATAATAGAAGCCTTTGAAAATAATACTAAATTAATACTAGTTATAGTTAAAGTTGTCCCTATTAAAACTTACTGTTAAATTAGTAAAATAGAGAGGTATTATAGCCCCCTATACTACGCCTATAATATTATGTAATAGGAAGTCCCTTTTATTAAGCCCCCTCTCGCCCTGTAAATAGTAATTAAGTCTATTAATAATATTATGAGCTCTAATAGCCTTGTACCTAATTTACTTATTTTTAGTATATACCTATAGATTAGTAATAACCCTACCCCCTCCCCTAACATTACTACTAGGGCTAAGGCAATTAACGATATAATAGAGGATTTATAACAAGAATACTCTAAATATAAAGTTATAAATACTCTTATTACTTATAATAGCCCTAGTACTAATAATAGTATTTACTTCTTATTATAATGATAAGTTAGAGTATACTAAAAAAAGAATAAATAATAAGGCCTCTACTAACTAATTACTATTTTAAGTAGAATAGTTATTATTTAGCTACCCTATAGCCCCTAGGACATCCACTCTATTACTATAGGACCTTTCTATATCGATCCTAATACCTCTAGAGACCCCAACCTAGCTAAAGATAATAATTTATAAGCCCTTATTACCCCTAAGGCTACTAAGCTAACCCTAAGCCGCCTTCCGCTCTAGTATAGAGAATAACTCCAGAAGAACCCTATTACTAACCTATCTAATATATTTAAACTAGAAGTTAATTACTTAATAATATTTACTTTAATAAAGGAGAAGGCTAATTAGGAACTTTCCCTAGCCCTATATAAGTCTAATAAGCTTATTACTAATAGATCCCCCTTTTAGAAGTCTTATAAGGAAGAGATTAATAACCTCCTTAATTATAAAGTGTTTGAATTTAAGATCTATAACCTAACTAAGTAATATAATTACTTTTTTTAATCCTATATAATTAATAAGATTAAAAATAAAACTATTAACCCATTAAGAAAACCTACCTAGTTATTTATAGTATTGATAATACTAATAAGTAGAGTATTTTAACCTAGTTACTTATAATCTAGTATTATAATATTTACCTCCTTTTAATGATTACAGTATTACTTAGCCCTAATTATATTATTTAGATTAGAGATATTACCTAAGCCTATATATAATTCTAATTAATACTAGTATATAACGTTTATATTTAACTCCCTAATTCAATCTATAGTCTCTACCCCCCTAGGATTATTAGAAAAGGTATTAAACCCCTCTATAGTATTACTAAAGCTAGTACCTATTAGTAAGCTACTTATAGCGCCTATTATTAAAATAAGTTATATATAACTAGGTATGCCTTTAACCCCTACCTATTTATTACTAATAATTTAAGCCCTTACTTTATTATTAGTAGTATATAGATAGATAATATAATTAGTCTCTATAATAATACTTTTTCTATTATTAAACAAGAAGAGCTCTAGAAGGCTAATTTTATAGCTAAACCTAAGGAGAAACTTATGCCCTAGACCCCTATTAGTTTTAATAATACAACGATCTCTATTACTAATACTGATACTATTACACTATATTAGAAGGGCTAAGGCGCTAAGATTAACCCTATAAAGAAGACGCCTAAGAAGATACTAGCAAAAGAGTAGTATACTAAGTAGCAGGCTAGAGGGGCTTATATAGCTTTAGTTTACTACCTAGAAGCCTATTTTAACTAATTAACTACTACCTAATAACAGGATCTAAATAATTATAAAGGTATCGAGGGGCTAAGAGCCACGGTCAGGTCAAACTAATAGCAGAAGCACCTAAAAGATAGGATCGGTATTACTATACTACTTTTGCTTGCTTCCTCTAAGATCTATTATTTCTAGCCTTTAGCGAGTATTTGCTAGGTCTTTGCTATAAGGGTTCTATGCCCTAGACCTATAAGCCTCTCTATCCCTTTAGCCTATACTAGCTAAAGTATCTCTAGTTTCTCCGGTCTAGGTATCTAGTCCCTTATAATTATTACCCTTCTAATTATAGTAGTCCCTACTATAAGATTAGGTATTATAAGTTAGCCCTCTATTATTATCCTTCTTAGCTATCCGGGGTAGGTCCTAGTCCTTTACTTATCGCTACTATTATCTAGTATAGTAACTATTCGCTAAATATTCGCTAAAAAATAGTAGAGCCCTTAGAGTTATAGATATAATAGCTAGGCCTATAGTCCCGTTCCTTATAGTTCCTCTCCTTTTAGGACCTTTTATGCTCTCTATCCGGGCTATTCTAGAGGGATCCTATTATTTCCTTTTAAAAGAGGGCGGTTATCCTCATAATAGCTTCGTTTTAGTTCTCCCGCTATTCGCCCTTTATCTAGCGAGCACCTTCTTATACTATACCCTTATAATAACTTCGTTTTTTATCCTATTATCCCCCTTCTAAATAGGTGCGTTACGAGGCTATTAAGTAGGTTAGATAGCGACTATTACTACTAATTCACTATATCTATCTCCTAGTAGGTAGCACCTGCTATAGTGAGTAACTGCTATTCTTTGCTATCCGAAGTTATATCTACCTTTATAATAGTTTAGCGAGGTCTCTTTAACTATTTATAAAATAATAGCTTTTTCCCGCCCTAGGGTTAGTTCTTTTCCCTCCTTATTATATTATATTATTTAATAACTATTTTTATATTATCTAAGCCCTTTATTAAGCCTTTATAAACCCTTCCTATCTTTTAATACTTCCTTAAATATTATAAGCGCTGAGGCCTTATTAGCTAACTCCTCGCTAAGTATAGCCCTACTGAGGCTGAACTTAGTAGTAGCGACTATTAGTATAATTAGGCGGGTAGTAGCGAACCTTGCGTTAGCTACGCGCTATAGCTCCCTAAGAATGCCTAGGTCGTCTATACCTATCGATATAATAGTAATTATACGTATGAGTTATACTAGGTTCGTAGTATTAAGTGCTATAGGGTGAGTTTAGCAACTATTTAGTAGAGGTATAGGCTAACTTTTCCTATTTCCAGATTCCTACTTATCTTATTAGTACTACTCGTTTCTATTAGAACTAGGTTAAGTATTATATCTGCGCGATCGGTACTAGCTAGTATTAATAGCATGAGATCTTCTATATCTTTATAGCTATAAAGCAAGGATAGGAGCTTCTCTAATACCTCTATAACTAGTTAGTAAACCCTACTAGTCTTAAGCCTAGTTCTAAGAACTATAAGAACTAGCTCCTCGCTATAGGTATCGAGGAGAGTGCAGCTTCGCATACCCAGGCGTATCTATAGGTTTCGCTTGAGGTAGGTTTCACCTTATAGTTAGTCTTACCCTTTCATTAGTCTAATATATATTTATAAGTAGCTTGCTAGGCTAAGGATAAGGTTTTAGTTAAGGAGATTATAATATAGCTTAATAATACTCTCCCTACTTACTTATATAATACGACCTATATCTTTAAGTAGGCTACCTTTCTTAATAAGCTTGCTAATATCCTAATAACGCAGCTTTTAAAGAGTAATACCTATATATCTATACTTCCTTTATAAGGGCCTTCGAAGGTCTAAGGTTCCTATATACTTCGTAATACTTACTACTAAGCTCCCGTTGCTATTTTTAAAGTTATTAGCAGTAATCCCGCGCTTGAACTAAATTCTTAGAAGAAGGTTAGTAATGCCTTAGCAATAGCTTAGCAATACTAGGTTTATAGTAGCGAGGAGGACGAGTCCTTAGCTATAGAGGATAGCAACTCTAATAATACTATAGAGAGCAATAGTTAGGGTAGTAATAGTAGTACTACTAGCAATAGCTCTAAGGAGGAGAGCGAGGATAATAATAATAATAACAAGGGTAATAATAATAATAATAAGTAGTAGTACTAGCGGAACTTCAGCAGAGGTATAGTAGACTTCTATAGTAATATAAGGTTAGATACCTATAGGGTTTGCATTACTTTTATAGGGGGGGGCCTTCTCTTTAGCGTTTTAGCTATCTTATAGTTAATTAACTTTTCTTATTAATCTATACTACTTATTAACCTACTTATAATATAACTTACGCTACTATTTCTTAAATCTAGCGAGGATTTATAAAGCATTCGCTAAGTATTCTTCAGGCTCCTAGGTATTATACTCTACTAGCTAGCCTTTCTACTTAACTAAATATAAGGGGCTTATTAGCGCTTCCCTCTATAATATAATATCCTTAACTTCCTATTCCTCAGGGTCTTCTTTAAGGTCCGGGAGCTACCCCTTAGTAAGCTTTTAGCTATACTATAGCTTAAATAGAGCAATAGAGAAGATATTATATGCTCTACTATACTTCTCTAGGAGTTATACTCTATAGGCATTAGGGCTTATAACTTCTATAACTAGTATAGGAATAAATCTTAGGGTAAGCTTTCGCTAACACTTTGCAAAATAGAAGTTCTTTATTAAGAGTCCTATAACATCTCTAATATAATATAATTACGCTTTTCTTCTAGTATTTATATTCTTAGCTTATACCTTAGTTATATATTACTAGATCTTAGCTATTCTTTAGCAAACCTCTATTAGCTTCTTAAGCCTTTTATTAACCCCTTAGGTCCTGATCTTCACGTTTAGCAAGCAGTAGTTAACTATTCGAGGGTAGTATCCTATAAAGGCCTTAAATAGGGATATACTAATAGTAGCATATTTGCTATTATTATATGAAAATTCGGCTTTAACTAATTATATTGCTTATTAGTCGCGCGAGCCTTCGCTAAACTTTATAAGGTATATAGTTAAGGTCTAGTATATTCTTTCGGTCTAGCTATCTATCTATAGATGCTATATAGTAGAGATACGCCCTTCTATATCTTAGGCCTTAGTCTAGTCTCGCTAGAACTAGCTAGTAATTAGTTTATCTTAGTTACTAATAATAACCTCTAGCATGCTATATTAGTACTCGATCTCTTAATATAGGATCCTCGCTAAACCCGCAGTATCTAGTTGCTTAGTTATTACTAAGAACTATGCTACTTTAGTTATTTGATATATAATTACTAGGATCGTATTATAAGTAACTCTATTATCTTAGCGACTTTCTAGCAAGCTAGTTAAGAAGTCTAAAGAAATCTATTAGAATAGGTATACTAGTAGTTCTAGTATTTATAGTAGTTTATATAGCTTATGCTATAGTATGCATACCCCTTAGTAGCGCAGGTACTCGGCGATATATTGCTATACGTCCTCTATTAAATATAGCTAATAAAACTTTCGCAAGATTAGCTTAGCTATCTTATTTACTTCTATATACCCTAATCTAGGCGTGTTATAATAGTTCTTTAGGATTTTATAGCAAAGGGATCCCTCTTCTAGGATAATAAGTCTTCTTCTAAACTAAAGGATATTATTCTTATTAACTTAGTATCCTTAGTATTCCCTAGTATCCTAGCAAACCTTAGCTATAATATCTCTATAAAAGGGGTCTTTAGCCTGTAGTCCTCTAACTATCTATTCGAGATCTGCACCTAGTTATAGCATATAAGCCGTTTTATCCTAAATAAGCTCCCTTATTATAGTATATAGGATATACTATTCCGGTATAGTAACCCTGGCTCCTCCTGAGTCCTCTGGCCTGTTGCTATTCTCTCGTAGAGCAGTTAGCGTAGCACCTATATATGCTTTTATGCAGGTAATAGCGCTAATATGCATACTTATATGCAGTAGCTTATTAGTACCTATTATAGGGTAGTGCTAACTTGAGGGTGAGGATCCCTTAACCTTAGAGCTAGCCCTCTAGTAAGGTTCTTATATGCTTCGCTAGATAGCTTAGGTATAAGTTCTCGTAACTACTATAGTTCCTTTAAGCTTAGTAATATACTAGCGAATATTCGCTAAAAGCTAGCTAATAAGCCTAAGTTTCTTTCTAAGGGTAGGAAGTATATTATCTACCTTAATATCTTCTACTATATAGTTAGGGCGTTATAATAATCTATCTACCGGATTAGTAACACCCGTCCTATACTAGATTTTAAAGTTAAATATAAATAGGTAGTAAACCTATTGCGCAAGTTTTTTATAAATATCCCGCGTAGGCGTAGCGAGCACTCCTTTTAGCGCTATATAGTCTATAAGTACTACGAATTTCTCAGGGAGTCCTTATAGGTACTACGCCTAGTAATCTAAACTTTCTATAATAGCAAGGAGTTCCTATTACCCTATAGCCTAGCACCTCTCTATATCTAAGAGCTTCCTTAACTAGAAAGCTACTAGGTGCTAAATTATGCTATACTTCTATAAAAGCACGCTAGATGCTACCTATGTAGATATTAGTCTTAACCCTAGTTTCTAATACTAAGTTATAATATCTTAGTATTAGAGGTTTAGCAAATGCTCTCTAAAATATCTCAAATATAATTTATATCTCCCCTATTTAAGCAAAGGCTCCTAACTTCATGCGATTCTAGCTTCCCTTAAGTATACTAGTTATAGGGGCTATAATATAAGAATATCTTATAATAAACCTATAGTAAAAGTTATAGAAACTAAGGAATACTTAGATATCTCTAAAAGACTTTAGCACTAGCTACTTAGCAACTGCTCGGACTCTATCCAGGTCTATCCTAATGCTATCTTAGGTGATATAAAACCCTAGAAAATATACTTCTATCTAGTAGAAGTTATACTTCTTTAGTTTTATAAATAGCTCGGTAGCCCTTAGGTAGCATAGGATAGTATAGAGGTCCTTAGTATGCTATTCCCTTATATCTAAGTAGATTAGAATATTATCTAGGTATATAATATAATAGGTATTTAAAAGGTCGGCAAGTATTTAGTAAATATACGCCTAAAAAGTTGCTAGGGTATTTATAAGCCTAAATAGCATTATATTATACTCGAAGTACCTATATCGCATTCTAAACGCTATTTTCTACCTATCTACTTTATTAATTATAATTTAGTAGTATACCTCGCTTAAGTTAATCTTTAAAATTAACTTTGCTCTAGCAAGTCTATCTAGAAGCTTGCTAATTAATAGCAGAGGATAATAGTTCTTTATTATAATTTTATTTAATCCCTTATAGTCTATATATAGTTATAGGCTTCTATCCTTCTTAGGCACGAATAGCACTAGTGCTCCTATAGAGCTAGTTAAGTAGCATATATAGCCTGCTGCCTCTACATCCCGGATATACTTAGCGAGCGTTTATAACTACTCTACTAATATAAGGTATATTAGTCTATATAGGAGTTCCTTGCTAGGTTTTAGTTCGATATAGTATACTACTCCTTTTAGCCTCGGAACTTTCTTTATATTCTCCTTATTAAATATGTTAGCAAAGTCTTAAAATCCCCTAGGAATCTTCTTCTCCTGCTTATTATCTAGCGCGTCTTTACCTAAGGATTCTATATCCTTTTTATTAAGGCCTATAGCGCCTATTAGATATATAATATAAGCTTATTAGCTATTTTCTACGATCTCTTAGATAATCGCCTCTAGCTTAGCGAGCGAGAGGGGTTTATATAACTAAATATATATATAGGTATCTATATAGATACCTTCCTATCCTATTAAGTCGTTAGATAGGAGGATATCTCCCGCTCCTTTAGGGCGAGGGCTTATAATAAAAGCCTAGCGAATCTTCTATAGATAACCCTAACTATCTATAAGGAAGAATATAAGCTAGTAGACCTTGCCTATAGGTATAGGCCTTCCCTAGAAATCTACTAATTCAGGGGCTATAATACTAGTAGCCTCCTTTAGTTAGAGCCTCTCGACGAGGTCTTCTTATATAATATCTACTACTATATAGGTATTTATATTAACCTCTAGTTTAACTTCACTAGATACTCGGAGCGCTAACGCCTATCCCTTAATAGTCTATCCTACTAGAACCGAGGTGATTTATAGCATAGTGCCCCTCGGGGTTATATCTATGCCTAATCGTTTCCTAAGTCTTTAGTATTAGTTATACTAGGTATTATAATCGCGCTTATCCCGCCCTATCTTAGGTTTAGGTTCTAATTGCTACCCGTTAGCTATACATAGGGTTTAGTATAGTTAGGGGAGATATAGCTATACTTCTTATAGTTATAGTATTAGGGTCCCCGGGAGTCGGTAGATATACTACTAGCGCCAGGCGTTATGCAAGTATCTGCTAAGTAGTTATTCTAGGATAGGGTCTCTAGGTAGTAATCCCTTAAGTCTATTAACCTAGGGGGTTGCAAGCTGCTCTTATAAGGGCGGTCTAGAGAGCCTAAGTATAGTTACTTATACAACTTAGAATAGCTAGTAGATATTCCCCCGCATCTCCCTTCTATAATCTCCTATAATCTCTATATATATAGGGCGATAGTATATATATTAGTATAGTTAATATCCTACTTAAAGAGTTCGTCCTTTAGGGTCCTAATAAGGCCCTAAAAGAAGGCATACGCCTTTATATTGCTAATGCTCAGCTCGCTGAGTGCTCGGTTAATAGACTCCTATCGAGCCTAATATATAATTAGTTTCTTATTATCCTTCTAATAGCACTATCTTAAAGTATTATAGTAGTTCTATTCTTAGAGCTTAGGTATAATATGCTACCTTCTTATGAAAATTCTAAAGTCTTCCTATTTAGGGTCTATCTAGTTCCCCGACTTATCTATAAGCATTTGCTAATAATTCCGCTATTTTATTTATAGGGTATGCTCTATTATACTCAAAGCCTACTAGATATACTAGCTATTAGAGCAGCTAGGGCGGTGCTTATAAGCCTCTTTAACTATAATAAGCTAATCTTCCCTTATTATGCTAGTAGATTTACTAATAAGGCGCGCTATATTATAATTTAGGGGTTTTTTATAAACCTTAGGCGATCGCTTAGCAGGAGCTCGGTTGCTTAACGTAGTAGCAATTAGCTCCTATTAGTTAGCTATTATAATTATAATCTATTATATTAGCACTTAGCTAGTTGCTTTATCTAGCCCTCTAGCTTAGGCTAGCCTATTAGCTATAGCTATAGATATCTAGCCCGTTAGCCCGTCTAGTTTATAGGAAGGGGTCTTATATTCCCTATTCTCCTATATATACTCGTTATCTATATAGCAAGTATTTAGCATAAGTAGCCTGTTCTCTTTAGGGCTCCTAGCCTCGCTTAAAGTATAGCTTCTTACCTCCCCTTATTAGCTTATATTATCCTCCGATCGCTTGCTAGGGTTAGCTTCCTTATATAGGTTTATATAGGCTATTTTACTCCGCTCTTAGTAAATATTAGGCATAGGGTTTTCAGCCTAATTAGTAGGCGTTGCTCGGGTATATAATATTATTATTATTACTAACCCTCCTAAAGCAAGGTAGAAGCAAAAGAATTATAAAGGTATCGAGGGGCTAAGAGCTATAGTTAGATTAAACTAATAGTAGAAGTATCTAAAAGGTAGGATCGGTATTATTATGCTACTTTTGCTTGCTTCCTCTAAGATCCTTTATTTCTAGCCTTTAGTAAGTATTCGCTAGGTCTTTGCTATAAGGGTTCTATGCCCTAGACCTATAGGCCTCTCTATCCCTTTAGCTTATACTAGCCGAAACGTCTCTAGTTTCTCCGGTCTGGGTATCCAGTCCCTTATAATAATAAAGATATTACTACTCTTAATAAGCACTTATAATAGCTAAAGGATAACCTCGACTAAGGCCTAACGTTTATTATATTATTACTATTAACTACTAAACTATTTATATTTATAAATAGATTATTTACTAATAATTAAGACCTTATATTATAATTATGTTATATTACTATACTTACTAATAGAATAATAAATAATATAACCTTTATAATTAATAGTAATATTATCTATTATAGCTCTATTAAGTACAAATAAGTTACTTATAGTATATTAGCCTTAGAGATCTATATTATAATTACTAGTATAGACCTTGCTTTTACTATTAATTTAACCCTTTAATAAGTAACTACTAAGCTAGGTATTACTAACTCTATCCCTATAGTAATATATACTAACTTATACTTACTATATAAGTATCTAATCAAACTTAGTATTATAAAGGAAAAGAGGCTTATAATTAATATTATAGCTCTCTATTGGTTATATAAGCGCCATAAGCTATCTAAGATCTAATAGGTTAATAATAAAGATAACCCCGCTAATATACTAATAAAGATAACGCCTAATAGGGCGTAATACTACCTTATTAATAGGAATAAATTAATAATTTATATAGAAGGATAAGTAATAAGGATAATAGAAGGATTAGTATAATAAAAGTATAATAATAGATATTTATAGAAGAATAGGATAAATAGGATTATAGCTAAAACTAGCTACTTTTTTGCTTTATTTAGAAGCTAATAATAGCTTCTAACTTATTATTCGATTTATATAATTAGATAGGCTTATTAGGCGATTACTAGTATAAAAGAAAAACTACTAGTACAGGAATATTCGCTTACTCATATAGTAAGTAGGACTCCTACTCGCCTAGTAGGCTAGATCTAGCTTTAGATCCGTGGCCCGGGTTAGAATAACTAGGACCTAGCGAGTAGTTATATAACCTATTATACAACCTACCTTATTAGGCTTCCTATATTATTCCTACCTCGCTAGGTACCTTCTAATATAACTTAATATTCTTAATAATTTAGACTTTATACTATGCCTACCCTTGCTCTCTTTATATACTAGTATTATAAAACTAATAACTAGCTTTAAGTAATTAATTAGTATTATATTTAGTAATAGTTGTTTTATATTAGCTAATATTAATAGCTCTTTATATTAAGATCGTATAAGATATAGTTAAGGCTAAAATAGTAGCGATTTCTAGAATATCTATAGCCCCTAAAGGTTTATATTAGAATATAATTTGGTATTTTATATTGAAGTTCTCTATAACATAGTATTATAATATCTATTAGGACTTACTAGAACCTTAATAACTAGATTTCTAATTACTATATAATACGCTAACTACGATATTATAATACTACTTAGCTCGACTACTTGCTTTTAGTAGCGGACTAGGCTTTAGAAAAATGTTAGCTATACTTAAGATTACCTTAGCTCTAAGTAGTAAGGACTCCGTTAGAGCAATCTAGTTACTATACTCTAATAAACTCTATAATAATACTATTACTAAGTTAAAGCTTATGCTTAATAATCCTAAGGGTATCTACTATTTCTATACTTACCGAGCTACTATAGTAGCGATTATAGGCTGCGGATAAGGCGATAACCTAGATAAAGTATAAGTTAATATTAATAGTACTATCCTTATAATTACTAGCTTAATAACTATAGCTAATACCTAAAAGGATTATAAGTACCCTTTAGTGAATATAGACTCCTTAGCTATATAGTACTTATTTATAATAGAAAAAGCAAAGGAAAATAAAGATATCATATTTAAAACCTTAATAGAGCTAAGAGATAAGCCTAGATAGACCCTAGATAAATAGACCCGCGCTATTACTAAGATAGGTATACTAATTATAATAGTACTACCATAAGTCTAATTTATTATTATAATACTATATATAGTTACTAATTATATAGCTATCTATACTAAAGGCGAAGATAAGATATAGTTACTATCTACTATTTTTATTAATAAAGTAGGATATATACTAGACGTATAATAATAGATAGTGCTATTATATTATAACCCTAAGCTTATTATTATGATAGGAGATACGGTCTAGTTTAGAGTAATATCTAAAGTATATAATAACTAAGACTATAAGGCCTTCCTTTCTCCCTAATATCTTACTTCTTTCCTTTCCTATATATAGATAGCTAGAGCCTTAGCTACTACCTTTCTTATTTACTACTAGAACTATAATAAGATTATTAAATAGGCTATAGAAAACCTATATAATAGAAGGATAAATATTATCTATAATAAGGATAATATAGTAGACCTTTTTAGAGACCTAGGTAAGAAACTATTTTACCTTAATAAGCTTATTATAAATAGTTTTATTATTAATATTATAGAAAGCGATAAATAGAAGGTTAGTATATCTAAGATTAATATAACTAATTAAAACTATACTTTCTAACTAATCTTTACCTTATTTATATTACATAATAGTAAGTAAGGTAACTTAATAGTAATTATAAGCTACTTCAGCTAGCTAATAGCTTATAAATATAAATAAGTAAAGATCATAGCTAAGTACTGTATTAAGGATAGTGTCTAATTTAGAATAGTTAATAACTCTATATTAGTAGAGGCTAATATTATTATCTTTAATATAATCCGCTTAGAATTACTAGGATTCCTTAATAACACCCTATATATAGTAATCACTATAACCTGCGCGAGAGGTATAATAATTATAATCTTAATATATATAACTAGACTAGAAAAGTTGATAATATAGGACTATAAGCTAGCTTTATAATATCTAACCTCGTTATTAATTACTAGAACTAGTACTTTAACTATAAAAATACAAATATTACTCAACTTTTTAAAGGACTAGGCTATATACACTTCTATAAATATTACTTCCATAATAGATATATCTAAACTAACTATAAGTAAGAAACTAAGAATTAAGTAGAAAAGTAAGTAAAGAACCAATTATAAAACTAATTTAAAAAGAAAGCTTCTATATACTGAAGATTTTATAAGCTATATTAAGGGCCTTACTATAAGTTCTTCCATTATATACCTCTCCTAGTTAGGATAATATTTAATATATGCTAGTAGGATACTAACCTACTAGCTAAGCTAGCTACTATTAAATAATAAGAAGGTAAATCTACTAATAATAAGTAGCTTATTTATATTACTACTAGTACTTATTATACTTATAGATAGATTAAGGATAATATTTAACTTAACTAGTATAGTATTATTATAAATTCTAAAGATAAGTTAAAGGCTTAGTAGTATCTTATAGTATAAATTAATATAGCTCAAGCTGCCCTAAAGGCTACCTAGCCTAATTATAACCTATTAATAACTTAGGATATAATAACCGGAGTAATAATCCCTTAAACTAAAGTAATAGGCGATGCGACTAGTTAATAGGCTAATAATAGTTAGGGTAATGAAGACTAATAGGGTAACTAACTAGGACCTTATAATATATAGTCTATAGAAACCTTATCTAATAACTATGATAATTAGAACTTTAGACTAGAGATGAATAATATATATTCCATAGACTCCCCGCCTGCTATCTATAATACTATATAGGATAATTAAGTTATTACTCAACCTACGCCTACTTTATAGATTATATAGGATAACGAGCAAC
The DNA here is from genome assembly GCA_026260285.1 of Colletotrichum sansevieriae. NCBI lineage: Eukaryota > Fungi > Ascomycota > Sordariomycetes > Glomerellales > Glomerellaceae > Colletotrichum > Colletotrichum sansevieriae. The sequence goes on from JAOQIF010000453.1 coordinate 45,181, forward strand.
CTAAAGAATACCCTACCAATGTTTAATAGTAAAAGCAAGTATAGGATTAGAATTATAGATATAGATAAAGAAGGATAGATTTAGTATAGGATTAATATAGCATCGTTTATTTAGTTTTATCTAGTTATTTCATTATTTTATTTATCCGCGATAAGGACGTCGCTTTTTTAGACTAGGGGTTATCACGTGACGTGGGGTAGGTCGCCCACCAGGGTAGACCTTCTCCCTTAGTAACCCCTGCCTATATAATTAGTCTCTCTAGATATATCACACCCAGCTTCACACATAGAGAGACGTTTGTTTGCCCACTTCAGGCAGTTCATCTTCATTCATCGTTTTATTACAGAGCCCAGCTCTTCATAGAAATACTCGGATGTCCAGTCCATAAGGTCCTCAGGTCCAGCAATGAGCTTCAGCAGATCGCTATTCTTTGTTAACCCACAAAAGTCTCAAAACATCCAAGTCTCTCCTTGAACCCAAGTCGAATTACGGAGACTGGCGAGAGAACGTTATTGTTCCTGAGCGAGCTGAGTACTACAAGCAGAAGCAAATCAATTGGCTTAAGTCCTTCAATCGTGGGTTCGACCCCGACAACGATGATACATGGACGTCAGTACACCTCCCTGCCCCTTTCAAGGGGGGTGGGTATGTACGGATCCTACTGTGCCCCGCATGAGCGATTTGCATGGGAGGCGAGACTGTGTATAGCTTAGCCGGAACACAAGATGGGGCCGCCGACATCGCTGACCCAGTGACAAGGAACCTGGAGTTACGAATCCATTTATCCATGTTTGGGAGACCGAGGAGCTTTTGGTGAGCTTCTACATGTTCAACACCACCCTTCTACGGCAGAAAGACTTGAAGTGGTCGCCGTGGCCTCACTGCGGTAAGCCGCCTATCTAGCTACAGCTGGCCTTCTCCCTTTTGACTAATCTGACTCTCTCGAGACCAAGATCCTAAGCGCAAGGATCTGCAATGCATTTAAGGGTTACTGAACTTCGTCCCTAACGGCGACAAGGACGGTGGCTTGATTCTCATGGATGGCTCCGCCAAGCTCTACGACCAGTTCTTCCAGGAGACTCGCGTGATGGCCGCCCACCAGGATGCCCTCCGCCGGAGGAGAACTATCGCGACGTTCTCATTTTCAAGGAAGAGGATATCAAATGGTTCGAGGACCGCGGCTGCCGTCGGGTCAAGCCCAACTTGGAACCAGGCGATTTGGTCTTGTGGGACTCTCAGTATGCCGCTCAGCCCAACTTAAGGATATTTACGAGTAACACGAACTAAACGCGCCAATAGTTCGATGCACTGCGCCAAACCAGATTCGCCATGCTCAGTATATTTGCTTCACGCCGGCAAAGTTCGCCGACCCTCAGAGTTTGAAGTAGAAGGCCAAAACTTTCAAGGCTTGGGGAGACACCTCCCACTGGCCTCATACTAACATTTATACCCAAGGAAAAGCGAACAGGAATGAGGAAATTGATCCGCAGGAACGGGAAGAGCCTCTGGAGAAGCCGGTCATTACGGACAGATTGCTGCCGCTAGCAGCAGTCAAGGCGTACTGAGTCCTAGTTGTATCATTACCACATTCTCGAACCTCTTAAAAAATGGAAGACCTTGCATTGAAAGTACCGCCATTGAAGTGTGAGTTGTAATTCTTGGAATAACCCATTTCAAGACGAGCTAATTAGAAAATGATCCATGATGTCGGTGGTACCTTTCAAAGCGAGTTGCGATGGAATTTGGTAACTGAATACTCGGTACATATTTCGCGCATTTTAAACTCTGAGTTTGTCGATCTTAAGTTGAGCATAAGGCATATCCTGATTCGGGTAGGTCAAGAGGGATGATGGTGAATATGGTGGATATCGCCTCAATGTGACTGCACCAGAAAAGCAGCTCGGTACGATCACGTGGGGTGAGTACAAACCAGACATGCTACAGCACACATCCTTTGACAGGAGCGTCCGAAGTATTCAACACGTTGCCAGTTTCCACCAAACAGGCAACGAAACAGATCCACAACTGCGGGATTGAAACCGGCTTTGATCGATGATCAATCAAGAATTGCGCCCCCTCAAGTGGTCTCAACACCCGAGGCTCAGTGCCGCATACCCCCGCCCCCGGATGCTTGTGAGCGGGATCTACGCAGCAGAGCACTCTGATGAATTGCTCCTCTTCCCCAAGGTCGAGTCACATAGCCTGGGGAAATGCAAGACATGGCCTGGAAAACAGACAAGACTCCTCATCGTTTCAAGTATCTAAGTGACAGCTTAGGGATTCTAAAGCTTCAAAGGGTGTCTTGCAACGCCGATACTTGTTAAGTTTCTGTAGGGTTCTAGTAGAGTGGTATCATCCATTGTAGTCTCTTGTGACTTGGAATTATTCGTCATGCGCTAATAGGCCGCTTGAGCGTGGCAAAGTCCCTGGGCTTTCCAAGCGACTTTGGCAGCAATAAATACATGATATAGTGACGTGTGGTACTAGTTAAATAATCCCTGTCCCTAGTCTTCATCCATCAGCATTGTCCGCAACTCCAGCCTTTCGACGCAGGCGTAGAGCACTCAACAAAACCGTCCTTGAGCTCTGTAATCTCATAAAGAGGGTAAGGAATGCTGCGACAAAGCCGTATGACATCAATACCCCCACACTTGGTCTGGGTTACACCCCAAAAGCCGTAGCCCTCATCCAAATGCAAATCCTGCCTCCGGTTGTCAATAGCCCATTGTGTATCTCCAATGGTTGCGCCCTCCGCAGGAAAGCAGATAACAGTCGTGAATGCCAGAGTGGAAGCCGCCTGCAAGGCAACAACAATCGGTAGGGTGAGTTGCATGTTGTTGGGCGATTTATGAGTCTTGGGGAAGAGTGAAAATGCTTAATGTTGTGTGGATTTGAATGTGGTGTTGATGTCAAAGTATTTGATTCACCTCCATAGAGACTGAAGGTTGAGATGATTGCGAAACAGATTATTTATATGTTGACTACTGTTAGATTGGAGGCCTACGAAATTATATAAATTAAAAGTTCATTTAGGAAATTGAAACTTAATTCAGGAAATTGAAACTTAATTTATAAATAAGAAGGACCCTTCCAAAAGGTCCTAAGTCCCTTTATGCCGAAGTAACCGAGAATTGCGCTCCGCCATTCCTACAGAGCCTCTACCGGGCCGCTGCCCTTGTTAGTCGGGCCACCTCCCTTACTGTCGCTCGCCTTCGCCAGCCTCAACCCGCGAAGCTAATACGCCGTGTACAGCCGTCTGAGCCGCGTAAATTGCGCCCCCCCCGTTTTAAAGCGGTCCTCTGCAGCTACTACCGCCCTCACCGCCGCCGGAAATGCGACTCTCCTGGCTACGAGATTGTCTCATCGCAGCCTGGACAGCATTACAGCAGTCACTCTCATCATCATCACCACCGCGATTCTATCGTATCTAACACTATGTCTTGGCGGGGTGGTGAGAAAACCCCGGCGGAGATGTCGAACTCAGGAAATGTTAAGCCAGAGATAGATACAATGGACCTTGAGTGTTACGAGCAGTGTGTGGCAACCACCCATGGCATAAAGCAAAAGCTTCGGGAATGACGCGTCTCCGGCCCACTGACAGTTCATCACGCGGGTAACCATTCGGTATCTGTGCAAGGAAACGAAACGTTCAGTGATATCAGGGATATCGAATGCTGGGGTTCGCTCCTTAAAATGTGCGATTTGCAACACCTTTTGTGACATAATGCTACGCTACTAGGCACCTATGAAAACCACGGTATACTACGTGCTATGGCGTGCTACGTGCTTCGTTCAAACTCCGTATCTATGGAGTCTTCGTTGGTATTATGTCAAGGCGTAACTAATTGCTCTGATTTAAGTAGATGTTAGCTGGAGTTGAAATTGCAGGTCCGTTGTGGTCTTGTACGAAAGAATGAGACTTTTCTATGACGGATATGCTTGTCTATGGCAACCCTCATCGTAGCGAAACTGTGGAGGATACATTACTTAATCGTTACTACAGTGTGACTAAGAAAAGAAACTTGGATCCTTTTCCTACGCGCGTATGCCCTAAGCTGGCTAATTTACCTTGACGAAGCCGCCAGAACCAGAGACATCCCACGCACCCTCCCGCCCCAATGAATGCAAAGCCTGCGGCGACCTGTGCTCCAGTGTAGCTTCCCGTTCAAGCAACAAGTTGCGGAGCAATTGCTATACTGAATGTTGAAGGAAGAACTAATGTGAGCCATAAAAGGTTAAGATCCGATAGTAAGTTTTCGAGGCCGACCACCTGCGCCATCACCGGAGCACTTTTAGCCTGGACTACTCGTACCACCAGCAGCTCTATCAGAGAGAATAGAATAAGAATGGCGAAAGACGTGGCATTCAACCAACTTGCTAGTGCAAACCACCGGTCAAACTGCTCGGGATCGATGCCATGATGGTGTGGCTGAAAATATCGCCGAGTGATCCGATAACTAGTCCGCCTCCAGTTTGAGTCAGCATTAATAGTGCGGGTATCCACGACGCCTGAAATGGGCCGAGCACCATAACATTGCCGTCGCTTGCGAGCGTGAAAATGAGAATAAAGTAACCAAACATGCTGAGGATCCCAAACTCCAGCACGAGCAGGAACTCGGGCCTCCGCAGGAGAGACTTGTCGAATGGATTTTGACGAGCTTAAACAGCATCGTACTGGGTTTCAATAAGCAAGACACTTAGGATGTCGGTAGGCCCATTCGAGACCAACGTCATTGACTATCGCTCCTGCAGCGACGGAAGAAGTGAATCCTCCCAAACCGGCGCCCGCAATGGGAACGGTATTTCCCAGAGCTCGACGTTAGGTGAACCACTGGGATACAACGCCGTATGAAGGTGTGAAGAACATGCCCATGCCTAACCCAAATAACAATCCTTGGCCAAGAAAGAGATGCCATATCCTGGTCGACAAGCTTGCGCCGACTAGGCCAGCCGACTACAGCAGCAGTGCGCCGGAAAGCATGCTTGGTCGTGTGCCGAGACTCGAGCTCTCTTACAGCGACAGTTATGAGAGGGGAGACTAATCCGACACTGAGAGATCCGAAGAGAGCGGTTTGAAGTTTGGTAGCGCCTTTGAAGGTATCGTTTGCGAGGAAATGGGCCAGGAAGACGGAGAAGAAAGAGCTAATGCCCCAGGAATGTCCGTTGATCAGCGCGCCGCTGACGGCGACGACCCATCCATACCCCCGCCCCCCTTCGACAAAAGCTGGATGCTGAGAAGCGGCCACAGTTTCAAAAGAGCGAGCTTCGGTGGATCTTTCTTCAACGACAAGTGGATAATATCACAAAAGGGTATAGTGCAGAGTGAAAGAGTTAGTATAGATAGGTGCAAGGTGGGATATTTATTCTTCTCTAGCCCTCTAACCTACTACGTGAGGGTATATAAGAGCTAGAGGACTTATCTAGGGAGCTACCTAGTACCCCCCTTCTATAGACTTCCCTAGGATAGCCTATTACCTAAGGGGCTACTTAGTATTCCCCTTCTATAGACTTCTCTAGAGTAGTCTAATAGCTCTTTTCCTTATGATCTCATCCTAGCTTATAATATAATCCCCCCTCTCTAAACTAGTCTATCCTTAGACTAGGCTACTTAGTAGTTATCTAGAGGATACCTAGTACCTACCTATAAGCCTTCTTATAAGCCTTCCTAGTTCCTAGTTCTTATAGGTCTAGAATTTAGTATCCCTAGTTCTAGCTATATAACTTATCCTTAGATAGCTAAGTAGCTTAGAGGAGTAGTTAGCTAGTAGTAGGGTACTTATCCTCTACCCTAGTGTTACGGGCTACGCCACTGCTAGCGTCTGGACGGTGCTGCAGACCCTAAGGATTCTGCCCTTAACGACTACTCTTGCTTAACGTTCGCCCTATATCCGCTTTTCTATCGCACGGGGAACTTCCTAGAAAACTTCCCTTCTTTAGCTTAGATTATTATAATTAAGGTACCCCTAAGTTAAATAATCCCGGGCTAGCCCCTTATATATCTAAGCTCTCTCTCTATACCCGCCTCGCTAATTATATAGTGCAATAGATAGCAGGTAGGAAATAGAACTAGCTATACTTATAGCAGCTAGTCTAGAAGTGCTGCTAATAAGTAAGGAAGCGTTTAAAGCAATTTATATAGTAATTAATAAGCTTAGTAACTAGCTTAATAGCCTAATAACTATATAGCAGCCTAATAACGAACTAACTATAGAGCTCTAGCGAGATATAGCAGGTAGCTACGCCCTAGCTCTACTAATACTATCCCTATAGCTAGAGACTACCTAGGAAGCAGGGGGTGCTTAGCGATCGAAACCCCTTTCTAACCCCCCTAAGTTCAGAGGAAACTATAATAAGTACGCTACGTAGGTGCAATAGATATATAATAAAGTTAGGATAGACCGGGACTTCTACCTAAGCAATTAGGAGGCCTAGTATCTTATTAACTCCTGCCTAGAACCTAAAGTATAGCTAGTAATTACTACCTTCTATAGCTCAGGGGGTAGTAATAGCTTATTCGAGCTAGACGCCTTCTTAATATATCTAGACTATACTTATAATAACCCTAATATTATAAGCAAGGCTCTCGGAAGACTCTTAAAGCTTTAAATAAAGTATAATAAAGCCTTTGCCTTATTCCTACCCCGCTTTGAATATACTATTATAGAGGTAAGTAGCATAATATAGCTAGATAGCATCTAGATCGACTACCTATATAGGGCACTATCTTATAAGCTCCTTAACTATCTAGTTAACTACCCGACCCCCTATAAGTACGCTAAATACGTTAGCTTTATATAAGATATTGCATAGAAGCTAGAGGGATTATATTATATTCCTAACGCTTTATATTAGCCTTTAATATTTAGATCGAGAGCATTACCCGCTAGAGTAGATATAAACGGAGATACTAGGATAATAGGTTTAATATACGCCTCGCGCAAGGGCGTAGGTAAAGGTCCTAATAAGGAAACGCGCTATTATTTTAAGTATAACTAGATTGGTTACTTATAAAGGGATTACTAGAAGGCTAAGAAGTCGAAGGATAGTCCTAGAGTAATAAAGGCTATTAAGGAAATAATATATTTAGACTTAGGAGAGGTTAAAAATAAAGAAGACTCTTCTAACTTAGGAAACGAATAACCCTAGTGCGAAATTAGGTATTAGGGATAACGGAAGAAGAGCGAGCTAGTTAGGAATAGTTCTAGTTAAAATATAATATAAGCAGGCCTTTTATAATATTAGCAGTTAGAGTGAATAAAAGCACTCCTACTAACGCTTTAATAGACTGCGGATATAATATCTATATAATAGTAGACTACTAGTATACCTGCTACTTCTATTTACTATATATTAACTACTAAGCATAATAATTATAAGGCTTTGCTAATAACTCGGCTCAAGCTATAGCAAAAGGTGTAGCTATATTATACCTCGAGATTAAAGGCTATATATAATAACTCTTTGCTTATATAATAGAAGGACTAGATACTAACCTCTTCTTAGGGAAGCTATAGATAGAATAAAACTATATCGTTTATAATATAATAAAGAAGCGGGTATATTATAGGAAGGCGGGGGTTATTATTACCCTTTAAGGATAGAAAGAACCCTAGAGAGTAAGGGAGATCTAGGAAGCTTGCTAACTTAATGCTACCTTATTCGTAGCAATCTACTAGAGGGTTAGCAAGAGCTAGCTATCTAAGCTAGAAGTAGGAATATAGGTAATAAGCCTAAGGGATATTAAAAAAGCGCTCGAGGCGAAGAAACTAGAAGACTATTTAGAGAAACTACTATAATATATTTATAGTAAATTCGCAGAGCTCTTCGAGCTAGCTAAGTTATACCCCCTACTCCTAAGTTATCCTAGTATAGATTACGAAATCTACCTCGAGCACGATACCTCTAGCTAAGAGGCGCCCTTGCCCTAGGGACCCCTCTATAGCATATCTAGGGAGGAGTTATTAGTATTAAAAAAGATACTTATAGACTTGCTCGATAAAGGTTTTATTTAGGTAAGTAAGTCTCCTACTAATATGCCTATACTTTTCGTTAAGAAGCCTAGCAGAGGATTGCAGTTCTATTGCAACTACTAAGCGTTAAATATAATTACTAAGCGAGACTACTACCCCTTACCCCTAATCTAAGAGACCTTCTAAAGGGTTAGTTTAGCGAAGTAGTATACTAAATTAGATATAATAGCTGCCTTCTTTAAGATTTATATAGCAGAAGGGTACTAGGAAAAGATTACCTTTTATATATAATATAAGCTCTTTAAGTAGCTAGTCTATCTATTTAGATTAAGCAGAGCCCCTATGACGTTCTAATAATATATTAATAATATACTCTAGGAGTTCCTTAACAGCTTTATAATAATATATATTAATAATATATTAGTCTATAGCAGCAGCTCCTAAGCAGACTATAAGCAGAAGGTGCATAAGGTTCTCCAGGCCCTCTAAGAGGCTAGTCTTAACCTCGACCTAATAAAGTGCGAGTTCTCTATAAAAATAGTAAAATATATAGGATTTATCCTAAAGGTAAGCGAGGGTATTACTTATAATATAGAGAAAGTATAGGTAATTATTAAATAGGAAGCACCTACTTTAGTAAAAGGATTATAAAGTTTCCTAGGGTTCGCTAACTACTACTAAGTATTTATATCGGAGTACTCGGGGGTTATAGAGCTCCTCACCCTCCTAATAAAGAAGGGAGCGCTATTTATCTAGGGTAAGGAACAGGAAGACGCGTTCTAGGCGCTCAAACGCTGCTTTTAAACTATACTAATACTATATTATTTCAACCTATAAGCCCTAACTATAATTAAGATAGACTACTCAGGGTTCGCTTTAGGGGGGGTACTAACCCAAGAAGATATATAAGGATAGCGCTATCCTATCGCCTTCTACTCGCAGAGGCTAACCCCTGCTTAATATAACTACCTAATCCATGATAAGGAGCTATTAGTAGTAATCGCTTATTTAAATATATAGGATATTAAGCTAAGAAGCTACCCTAGGTTTAAGGTCCTTACTAATTATAAGGGCCTTAAATACTTCACGTAAAAGCAATATTTAACGGAATGCTAAAGTCGCTAGGCGGAGTAGTTATCGAGGTATAATTTCTACTTAGAATATTAACTTAGTTACTTAGTAGCTATATCTAATATGCTCTTATGCTATAAATAGGATACCCTAAAAGGATAGGAGGACGAACGAGAGAAAGGGAGGGTAATCCAGATAATCCCTAACTCCGCCCTAGGTAAGGTAAAGAGGATAGCAATAGTTAAAGCCCTTATTATAATAATATTCGAGGATCTAGCCCTTTAATATATATAGAACGAAGCTTAAGTAGAAGATAACTAGTACTAAGGGGCTTATTCTATAGTAAAAAGGGGTAACCGAAGCTTCCCTCCCTAGCTAGGCCTAAAACTATAGATCGCTAAGTGCAGCGTTAACACCCTTAGCTAATTAATATTTAGAGACCGGATCTAGGTACTAGGGTTAATAGATAAAAACCACCCTTAATACGTGCTTCGAATATAGTTAATTTAGAAGTGCTACGACTTAGTAATAATAGGCTACCCTAGTTAGAATAACACCCTAGCTATCCTAGCCTAGCAATACTTCTAGCTAGGGCAGTCCTCTATAGTCCGCTAGTTTATAAGAAACTACGATAGCTGCGAGCATAGAACGATTTAATAATAAGCGAAATATAGGCTTCTTTAACCCTTACTAGTAGCGGAATAGCTATATTACGATCTCGCTATAGATTTCATTATAAACCTCCTACGCATAGTAAAAATAGGGTTAAGATACCTTTGGGTAATAGTTAATAAGCTCTCTAAGATAATAACCCTAGAAGGGATGCCTTTAATAGATATAGAAATGTGCGCAGAACGCTTCGTAAACTACTACTACTAATTTCATAATATACCGAAGTCGATTATTAGCAATAAGGGTAATAACTAGATAAGTTAGTTCTAGCAATAGTTCTACGCGCTCATAAAGATCGAATAATATTTAAGCACCGCCTTTTACCTATAGATAGATAGAGTAATAAAATATTTCAATCAGGAGATCTAGGTAGTCCTATAGATAATAGTTAACTTCGCCTAGGATAACTAGGAGGTTTACTTACCCTCTATTCAACTAGCAATTAATAGCTATAACGTAGCTATAATAGGAGTAAGCCTATTCTTTTTTACCTATAGATACTATATCAACCTAGTACTAGTAGTATAGCCCGCGCTAGAGCTATCAACCTTATGCGAGTTAGCTGCTAATAAGTTCGTTAGTAAACTAAAGTTAATTATAGAGTTAGCCTAAGTAGCTATCGCTATAGCCTAATAGACTATAGAATAATTAGCAAATAATAAAAGGATGCTAGTAGAACACTATGAAGTAAGTAATAAGGTCTAGCTATTACTAGCTAACTTCTATATAGAAAGACCCTATAGGAAGTTAGACTAGCTATACCTAAAGTATAAAGTAACTAGGGTAATCTTACTAACTATAGTCGAGTTGAACGTTCTAGGCAAGGTCTATAACCGATTTTATATTAGCCTGCTATATTATGCTATAAATAACCCCCTCCTAGGCTAAAAAGTCGACGATCCCTAACCGCCCCCGATTTTTAAAGATAGAGAGGATAAATAGGAAGTCGAGTCTATTCTAGCTGCGCGCTAGAAGTATATAAGTAGGGGCAGGCGTTATAAGTTATTAGTTAAATAGATAGGGTATAATTAGCCTACCTAGGAGCCCCTATAATCGCTCTAAGATAACTAGGTAGTAGATAAGTATAAAGAAAAGTATAGCCTAATAGATAAGAATAATAGCAACCCCTAGTATACTATATTATAAGCTAAGTAGTAGTTAATAAGTAGGGGGTAGGATAGAGGGATAGTAGCTAGGCAATTTATAATTAGAGGAGTAGGTAGAAACAGGAGGCTCTATTATAGCTTAAGGCTATAAGGAGGCGGAACGGGGGACCTAGGTAGGCCCTAGGTAGGCAGAAGGTAGGCGGATAGCAAGCAAGTAGAAACTATAGACCTAGGAAGATAACCCCTTACTCCTCCTGCTCTTTATAAGTAATAATAGCTATATTAATAAGCTAAGAAAAGGGGTTAGATTATTAGGAATAGAAGAAAGGCGGGAATAGGATAAACCTCATAGAGGACCTTAGCTATATCTAGGTAAGCCTAGGCGAGGTAATATAGCTATACCTTATTAAGCTTAACTAGGAGGGAAAGTAAGGTAATAATAATAGTAGAGATATTAAGGATAGGAATAGCTAGAGAACTAGCAGATAGCGTGGAGGAGGTATCCGACTTAATAGCAGCTTTAGTAGTATACTTCGTAGTAGTATAAGCATAGACCTCGTAGTTCTAAATAGAAGTAGTATAAAGGAGTTCTATATAAGCCTCGATCTATATAGGGAGCTATAACTATTAATAATAACCCCAAAATATAGGAATAGTAGAATCTTATTAAGGTCCTCTCGTTAAGGCTATAGTAAGTAAGGTAGTCTTAGCTAAGAGAAGCAAACTCCTCCTAGTAGCAAACTATACTAGGGTTGCTCTAGTAGAATATTAGCTCTATAGAGAAGGAATAATAGGGAAGCAATACCTATATTAATATAGGCAGACTTAATAGCCTCGTTAGAATAGTAGATATAACGGATAATATTACTTATAATATAGTTAGTCTTATAATAGTTAAAAGGCGATAGGATAGCATACCTCGCTTAATAATATTATAATAAGCTATAATATTACTAGGCTTCTTAGCCTTAGCTATAGCAGATATATACTTTAGATAAGGAACCTTACGAAGAGGCCTCTAGGTCTTATCCTAGGGGATATTACTAAAGATAAGCTAATATAGGTAGGGATCCTAGTAGAATATTAGAAAAACGCTAAACGAGTAGAAGAATATATACTATAAGGGGCTCCTAGGCGATAGGATATATAGGAAGGGGGCGGTTAAGGTACTCGCATAGCTCCTAGCTAGCTAGGGTATAGAGGGGATCGTCTATAAGATCGAAGTTATTAGGAGTAGCCTCCTCGCAATTAGAAAGGCTAGTAGAGGTAGAATAGTCGGAGGGCGGGCCCTTAATAGGAGGAGGAGACTCTATCTCCTTATTAGAGTTAGAGAGGGGCTACGTAAGGTTAATTATAGCGAAACTATAGGGAAAGAGCGGGTAGTAACTTATAAGGGGCGCTATTATAGAGGCGAGGGAAATTAGATTAATTAGATCTATATAAGTTAGCAATTAATAGGGGTTCGGATATAACGAACTTATACTAATGCGGACCGAGGGCGTACTAAAAACGCTGCTAAAACGACGACTTATTAGCTAAAATAATATCGTAATTAATTAGTTAACTTACTCTAGTATAGGTTAACGGGAGGAGGAAAAAAGAGGAAGCAAACTAGAGGTATAAAAAATCATATTATTATAATTATTACTAGTAGGGCGCGGAGCAGCTAGTAGCCCGGATTAATATCGCTCTAGACTAGCCCTTAGCTTATGCTCAAACCCGCAACTCATATAAGGGCTAGGGGAGGGGGGGGGGAGGGGTATATATTACGAGCTATGCTACTACTAGTATCTAGATAGTGCTATAGATCCTAAGGATTCTGCCCTTAATAACCACTCTTGCTTAACGTTCGCCCTATATCCGCTTTTCTATTGCATAGGGAACTTCCTAGAAAACTTCCCTTCCTTAGCTTAGATTACTATAATTGAGGCACCCCTAAGTTGAACAAACCCGGGCTAGCCCCTCACACCTAGCAACTCTTATAGCTCTATATCTAGGTATTAAGGGACTTTATAGCTTAGAGAAGCTTAGAGGAGTAGTTAGCTAGTAGTAAAGCACCTATCCTCTACTCTAGCTACTCTTATAGCTCTCTATCTAAAAGGTCTAGGATTATCTAATAATTATCTAGATACTTATAGCTAAATTCCCTTATAAGGGTTATTCCTTCCTTTATAGGGTTATACTAAAATATATTATTATTTAGGCTCGTTTTTATTACTTTAAATTCGCCCTCTAAATTATTATATTTTCTGCTTATTATTATATTTTTAGTAGCTTTAAAGGGGTAATAAAGATATTCTCCCTCTAGGGGTGAAAGAGGCTATTATTATAATATAGGGGGTTACTAGTAGTTATCTAGTAGTTATCTAATACCTCCCTATGCGTAATAGGGTTAAATAAAGTTAAATAATATAATAATCTAGGGATTATCTTCCTTTTAGCTATATAAAAAGCTAACTTTAGTATTAAGTTAAAAATTATAAATATTATTTGAAATTTCACCCTATTAAAATCCTTCTTCTTACTTCTTTAGATTTATAATACTAATAAGTTACTATTAGTCTCCTGCTCCTCTATTAATAACTTTATCTTAATTACTATATAATAAATCTATTATTATATCTTCTGCTACTACTAACGCTGCTCCCTTCCCTACTAATGTACTAGATACCTGCTATATCCTTATAATAAGTGAGCTCTAGGCATGCTCCTACTACTACTACCTCTTAGCATAAGTAAAGTAGGAGCTGCCTAAGGATAATATTCCTGAGATTAAGCTCCTTATAAGCTTAATTATCTATTTTAAGAGTAATAGTAAGTACCTAGTCCTTAGCTAGTACTTATGTAATACTTTGCTAGCTTTAGGTTTAGAATTTATTACTAACTTAAATAATTTTAAATACCTCTACTAAATATAAGTATTATACTAAAATAGGTAATAGAAAAGCTTATATTAATATAGGTTTTAGATATTATTTTCTAGTTCTTAGCTGCTAACTCCCTATAGCTTACCTATTATATAATAAGCGCTACTAATAAGCTTAAGCGCCTTATAGATAAGGGTAGTTCCAAGCCTAATATTCAGGCCTAGTATGCTAAGAATAAAGTAGGTTACCTAGTGCCTCTCTAGTACCTAACTACTACTTTCTAATTATATTTAGGAGGAGATCCTTACTACCTAGCTTATAGTTAAGAAAGCCCTTTAAGCTAAGAAGAATAATACTAATATTATACCTAAGAAGCATAAGACAGAGGAGGCTAAGATCTCTATAGAAATAGAGGACTACTAGGTAGCTACTTTAGAAGAAGCTACTACTTACTCGTAATACCTCTCTAAAGAGGCTAAGAAGCAGACTAAACTATAATATAAATAATATAAGGAGCTCTACTACTATTACTTAGAGATAGAGCAGTTTGCTAAGAGATAGGCAGAGGTATAGGAATTATAAGCTATGCGCGCCTAGGAGTTATTAGACTCCTATAATAAAGTTATAAATCTATATAAGCCCTGCTAGTACCTTACTAGTACTTATCTAGTTAATATTTCTAATATATTTCAGAACTACGAGGTTGATACTGCTAATTCTAGTAGTGAGGATAATAGCCCTAAGGAGATAGGCGCTAGCGCTTAGGGGATTTAAAATGTTTAGGAGCGCCCCTAGTAAGCTGCTAATAATCTCTAGGTAGTATTTAGTTACCTTTAGGCATTTTTTCAGTTTTTTTCCGCCTTATTAGGGCCTTTAGGCTAGTGAATTTAAAATACCTAGCTAGCATGCCCTATTTCTAACTAACTACTAGTTAGCTATTGAATTATATAGGGACCATAATGTTTTTGCTTATAATTATGCTTTATAGTTGTTTTATAAATCTATGGATACGTTATATTATAGTTCCTATGAATTATCTAGTTCGCTATACCCCTTCTACTTAATGAGGTACTAATGGTTTCATCTAGGACCCCTATAGGTAATGATATAGTTTACTATATAGATATTATCGTTATTATTAATTAGGATTTCTCATAGTAAGATAGCTAACCTAAAAAAGGGTTCTAATTGCATAGGAGCGAAAACATTATGAATTCAATAGTTTTTTTTTATTTATAGCTTATACGCTCATCCCTTATTAATTACCCGTTAGATCCTGAATAGGCCTAGATATTTGTTAGAAAGTTTATAAGAAGGCTATCTCTGCCTAATGTTTTTAGTTGAAAGTAATATAGGGTCTCCTATAGCGGCAATAATAGGGTTCTCCTCTAATTATAGAACTTAATATATATTTTATTATATTCATAAAGCAGGTTAGTAATAGCTAACATCTAGGTGAGTAGACCCTAAACTCTCTCGTATACTAATAGGACTACTAAGACCCTTTACTAGGGTTTAATATCGTTAGGTCTATAGGGAGAATATCCTATTAGTAGTTTAGCGGGTGGTATCTTAGTAGCCTCATAATAGGAGTTATCATAAATAAATTAAGCTAGGTCGAGCTATATTACCTAATTATCCTAGTTAATATTATAGAAAGCTTATAAAAAGTGCTTAATACTTTAATTTTAGCATTCTTTTTAGCTATTAGTCTAGGGATAGAAGCTAGTACTAAGTTTCCTCTTAATAACTAGCAGGTAGCATACTTCAGACTAAAAATTGCTAGTAAATAGCAATCCTCAGTTAGATATAATAGCTTCTAGGAGCCTAAATATAAGGAAGACGTATTTATAAGTAGCGCAGCTAACCTATTAGCTATAAGTAACTCCCTAGTAGGAATACATAGGGAGTATTTCATAAATCGGTTAATAATAACGAGATAAGGTTTATTTCCTATTATAAGTAATAGTAGTAGTTTAGTAATAAAGTCAATCAATATTTATTAAAAGGGCTAGGTAAGTACTAGTAGGGGTGCAAGTTCGCTATATAGGAGGTAGTATCTCAGTTTTATATACTAATACGTTGCATATATCTTAATATATTCCTTTATATTATTCTTCTATAAGTTCTAGAAAAACGACTTTCTTATCCTCTTTAGTATCTTAGTAACCCCCTAGTAACCTCTAGATAGTTTATTATAGAATGCTCTAAGGACTTCGTTCTAAAGTAGGTAGTTATTAGGGATATATAAGCCCTTATAGTATCTTAGGGTACTAATATTATCTAGTAACTACCTTATCCCTTATTATTCCTACTCCTTATTAATATAAAAGGGGTCTTTCTATTAGGCTTCCTTAACTTAGTCCTAAAGTGAGGGTATAAGTCTTTCTAAGGAGGTATTTGATAGTTAAGCACCTTATTATCACCTAGTGCCTACCCTCTAGATAATAGCTTAGTTAAAACGTTATAGAAAGTCCTATAGGAGCAAGTCTCTAGCTTCCTTAATCTCTATATTCTTAGGGGTATAATTAGGTCTTTATGAGAAGCTATTAGCTAGGTTATAGCAACTAGGTTAGTATTTAATTTCAACGTTAAATATAGATTGGTCTTATAATAGCTATGCCTAATAGCTACTAAGCGTTTTCTTATTAGCGAGGCATTAGTAACCTAGGTAGTTAGTAATAAATTAGATATAGTGCTAAGAGTAAAGCAAATAGTGCTGCTACCTCACTGCTACCTCCCTAATAGCTAGTAGCTCTACCTCTAGTATATTATACTATAGTTACACGCCCTTAAGTTTCTAAGATATTAATACTACTAGTCTCTATATATCCCCCTCTAGCTAGCTTAATATCGCCCCTATTATAAAGTCTAATATATTAGTTTTAACGCGAATTAGGAGCGTAGGATTCAAGTAGCATAAAATAGGTGCCTCTATAAATAAAGCGCGGAGCTAATAGAAGGCAACTAGTACCTTACTAGTTATTACTAGTTATACCTTAGCTATATTAGCAAGTTAATTAGCAAGCAGGCTATAGATTTTAGTATAATTCTTAATAAATCTCTTATAAAACCCTATAAATCCTAGAAATTACTAAATATATTATATTATAGTAGCTACTAGCTACTAAGTAATTACCTAGACCCTCTCTTATTCTATAGCAATCCTATCTACTAATACTATAAACCTAAGAAAGTCGATCTATTCCTTATGGAATTCATATTTATTAGGGTTCGTATAGAGGCTATTAGCTTCTAACCGGGTAAGTACCTGCCTCACTACCTCTATATAGGAGTCTATCTTATTAGTAAATATCAAGATATTATCTAAATATATAATATAAATAATATTAACTAGGCCTATAAGTAACTTATTAGTAAAGGTTTAGAAGGTAGTAGGTATATTAATAAGCCTAAATAGTATAATATAGTATTTATAGTAACTATATTATATGCAGAAAGCTATCTTCTACTTATCTCCCTCTTAGATCCTCACTTAGTAGTAGGCATCCTTAAGGTTAAGCTTAGTGAAATACTTTGCTTAGGAGAGCTAACTAAGGATTTTATTAATTAAGGGGATAGGGGTGCAGTTCTTAGTAGTTACCTGGTTAAGTCCTTAGTAGTTTATATATAACCTTAACTTACCTCCCTTCTTTAGAATAAATAAGATTAGCACCCCTACTAGACTTATTAATAAGCAAATCTATCCCTTCTATAGGGCTTTATAGATATAATCCCTTAATTCCTCTAATTCCTTCTTAGCTAGTAGGTAGATTAGTCTAAATAGAGGCTTAGTCCTAGGCTCTAGGTTAATAGGGTAGCTCCTAGTAGCTCTAAACTCTAGTATAGTCCCTGCTAGGTTAATATTAAATACCTTTTTAAAATCCTAGTACTCTAGTAGGATATTCGTTTTAGTATCCCTAGTATCCTTAGGGTCCTTAGTATCCTATAGGTAGGTAGTAGTTAATTTCTATTTAACTATTTTCCTAGTATTCTTAGGCTCCTAGGTATCCTCTAGGTAGGTAATAGATAATATCTAGTTAACCTATAGTATGCCTATAAGTACTGCTCTTGCTTCGTTTTTAACACGCCTAAGCTCTTTTCTAGTTATAATAAGGCGAATGCGTTTCTTATATAGGGGAAAGGTCTAGCCTAACTCCCTCTAATTAAGGTTAGAGCACTCCGCTATATACCAAGGGATCCCTAGAATAGTATTATAGCTATTACTATTACTAATCCTAAAGTTATATAAAACTATCCGCTAGATGCCCGCGCTATTAGTTATTTAGGTAACTAACTTCTATATATTATAGTTAAGTCCCTTGGATACCTATATTCCCCTTATAGGTTCTAACTCATTAGCCTCTAGTTAGGTATTAGTTATCACCCTCTAGTCTATAGTATTCTTATTAGCTCTATAATTAATAAGCGCGGTACTAGTCTTCTAGCTACCTGCTACTTAGACCTATATTATTATTTTAAAGCGATATAGCTAGTTGCTGTCCTACTAAACCACTTATATAGCTACCTAGTCCTCCTCTAGTTATTCGCTAGGGCAGGGTTTGCCTTTATAGTAGGAGTAGCTATACTTCTTATAGTATAAGCACCTTAGTGAGATATAGCCTTTTCTTTTATAACTATAATAGATAGTTTCCCTCCTAGTATCCTGCGGTGAGTCCTTAGTATGCTCCTAGTAGGCGCTAGTATAGCTATAGTCCCCCCTTATAGCCTTAGTCTATCCCTCTGGATTAGTAGTTTAGCCCTCTAGTTATTATTCCTTATAGTTAGTCCCCTAGTCCCTTACTAGTGCCCTATATGCTTATATATTAACGATAAGTTCAGCATTCCTAGCCCTTATATTAAGGTCGAGCTATGATTGTAGTAACTTATTCGCTATAATATAGTATTAGAGCTTAAGGTCTAGTCTAGCTACTATATTAGCTACCTAGATCTGCTCTAGTTATTAATAGGGGCTCTCTACCTCAATTCTTTTATAGTAATTAATAAAGCTCTAGTATAATTATCCTAGTTACTAGTAGGCCTATTCAAGCTAAGTTTATATACTAAGGATCCTAGACCCCTTATTAGCTATGCTATTAGTTAACTAGTCTTCTATTATTACCTAAGTAGTATTCTTTGCTTTATTATTATATCTAATAGAAAGGTATGAGGTCTATTGCTTTACTACTAATTCTTTTAGGCACCTAGTGGTATATAGCACCTTCTTAAGGTCTAAGGTAATCTTATTTATTTTAAATTATATATTAAGACTAAATATAAATTAATTATAGTTAGTCTAGGTGCCCCCTTTATACCTAAGTATTAGAAAGTGCTTCCCCTAAAGTTCTAACTAGTGCTTCTTAGCCTTAGGGTTACTACTAATAACTACCTAGTAGGTAGGAGGGTTATCTATTAGGATTAATAGTTAGCTAGCTCTTAAAGCCTTAAGATATTCTTATTTATACTTTAGTTAACTCTTCCTTTCTTCTTCCTTAATAAGACGATCTAATTTAGCCTCTATTAGTTAATTAACTAGTTTTTTACTAGTACCCTCTTTATTATTCTAATTAATAGGTATCTTATCCTGAGTTTAGCTATTTAGTAGCTCCTATCCAGCAGGGGGTCCTGCTTCCCTAGTAGACCTGCAGGTAGGCATTGTTATTATACGTCGTACTGCTCTAACGGTCTGCACCCCTATTGGTATAGGTAAGAGAGAAGAACGTGTTATAAGAGAAGGACGTGTCACAAAAGGGTATAGTATAGAGTAAAAGAGTTAGTATAGATAGGTATAAGGTGGGATATTTATTCTTCTCTAGCCCTCTAACCTACTACGTGAGGGTGCGTGAGGGCTAGAGGACTTATCTAGGGAGCTACCCGATGCCCCCCTTCTATAGACTTCCCTAGGATAGCCTATTACCTAAGGGGCTACCTAGTGTTCCCCTTCTATGGACTTCCCTAGGGTAGTCCGGTAAGCCCTTTTCCCTGCGATCTCATCCTGGCTCGTGACAGATAACTGGGTTCATGTAGTTCCCCTATGTCACGAGCCAGGATAATATCGCAGGGAGAAGGGCTTATCGGGCTATCCTGGGGAAGTCCATAGAGGGGGGGCACCAGGTAGCCCCCTATGATAAATCCTCTAGCCCTCATAGACCCTCACGTAGTAGGTTAGAGGGCTAGAGAAGAATATTTAACCTTAGTTATACCTATTAATACTAACTCTCTTACTCTATATTGTACCCTTTTATAACACGTTCTTCTCTTATACCTATATTAATAGGGGTATAAACCATTAGAGTAGTATAATATATAATAATATAATACCTACTTATAAGCCTATAGGATCCCCCGCTAGATAGGAGCTATTAAATAGCTAAACTTAGGATAGGATACCTACTAAGCGGAATAATAGTAAGGGTATTAGTAAAAAGCTAAGTAGTTAATTAATAGAGGCTAAATTAAATTAGATTATTAAGGAGGAAGAAAAGAAGGGTTAAGTAAAGTATAAATAAGAATATCTTAAGGCCTTAAGGGCTAGCTAACTATTAACCTTAATAGGTAACCCTACTACTTACTAGGTAGTTATTAGTAGTAAACCCGAGGTAAAGAAGCACTAGTTAGAACTTTAGGGGAAGCACCTCCTAATACTTAAGTAAAAAGGGGGTACCTAGACTAACTTTAATTAATTTATATTTAATCTCAACGTGTAATTTAAAATCAATAAAAATATATTAGACCTCGAGAAGGTACTATTTATAACTAGGTATCTAAAAGGATTAGTAGCAAAGCAATAGACGTTATACCTTTCTATTAATTATAATATATAAAGGTATTAGGGGCTAAGGGCCACGGTTAGGTCAAACTGATAGTAGAAGCACCCAAAAGGTAGGTCTAGTATTACTATACTACTTTTGCTTACTTCTTCTAAGATCTTTCTTTTTAGCTTTTAGTAAGTACTTGCTATGTCCTTGCTATAGACGGTTCTATGCTCTAGACCTATAGGCCTCTCTATCCTTTTAGCCTGCGCTAGCTAAGGTATCTCTAGCTTCTCTAGCCTAGGTATCTAGTCCCTTATAATTGTCCCCCTTCTAATTATAGTAATCCCTACTATAAGGTTAGGTTTTATAGGTTAGCTCTCTATTATTATCCCTCTTAGTTATCTAGGGTAAGCCCTAGGTCCTTTATTATTATTACTATTACCTAGTATAGTAATAGTTCGCTATATATTTGCTAAATGATAATAAAGCCCTTAGAGGTATAGATATAGTAGCTAAGCCTATAGTCTTATTCCTTCTAATTCCTCTCCTTTTAGGCCCCCTTTATACCCTCTATCTAGGGTTAGTCTAAAGGGATCTTATTATTTTCTTTTAAAATAGAACGATTATCCTTATAATAATAGATTTATTCTCTAGCCATTTACCCTTTATCTAGCAAGCACTCTCTTATACTATACCTTTATAATAACTTCGTTTTTTATCTTATTATCCCCCTTCTAAATAAGCGTATTTTAAGGCTATTAAGTAGGTTAGATAGCAACTACTATTACTAATTTACTACGTCTACCTCCTAGTAAGTAGTACCTACTGTAGTGAATAATTACTATTCTTATTATCTAAAGTTATAGCTACTTCTATAATTATTTAATAAGGCCTCTTAGCTATTTATAATATAATAGCTTTTTTCTACCCTAAGGTTAGTTCTTTTTCCTCCCTATTATATCGTACTATTTAATAACTACTTTTATATTTCCTAAGTCCTTTATTAAGCTTTTATTGACCCTTCGCAGGATCCTTCCTATCCTTTAATACTTCTATAGCTATTATAAGTACTAAGAGCTTTATTTACTAACTCCTCCCTAAGTATAGCCTTATTAAGTCCAAGCTTAGCAATAGCAACTATTAGCGTGACTAGGTAGGTAGTAGCAAACCTTGTATTAGCTATGCGCTATAGCTTCCTAAGAATGCCTAGGTTATTTATGCTTATTAATATAATAGTAACTATATATATAAGTTATGCTAGGCTCGTAGTATTAAGTGCTATAGGGTAGGTTTAGCAATTATTTAGGGAATATATAGGCTAACTTTTCCTATTTCTAGATCCTTGCTTATCTTATTCATACTATTTATTTCTATTAGAACTATGTTAAGTATTATATTTATATAATTACTGCTAGTTAGTATTAATAGCGCGAGATTTTCTATATACTTATAGCTATAGAGTAGGGGTAAGAGCTTCTCTAATACCTCTATAACTAGTTAGTGAACCCCGCTAGCCTCAAGCCTAGTACTAAGAACTATAATAACTAACTACTTACTATAGGTATAGAGGAGAGTATAGCTTTGCGCAGCTAGGTATATCTATAGGTTTCGCTTAAAGTAGGTTTTACCTTATAGTTAGACTTATCCTTTTATTATTCTAATATATATTTATAGGCAGCTTGCTAAGCTAAGGATACGATTTTATTTAAGGAGATTATAATATAGCTTAATAATACTCCTCCTACTTACTTATATAATAAAACTTATATCTTTAAGAAGGCTACCTTTCTTAATAAGCTTACTAATATCCTAATAATATAGCTCTTAAAGAGTAATACCTATATATCCGCGCTTCCCTCATAAGATTCTTTAAAGATTTAGGGTTCTTATATACTTTATAATACCTATTACTAAGCTCCTATTACTATCTTTAAGGTTATTAATTATAGCCCTATGCCTTAACCTAATTCTTATAAGAAGGTTAGTAAAGACTTAGTAATAGCTTATTAGTACTAGGTTAATAGTAATAAGGAGGATAAATCCTTAGGTATAGAGGATAGTAACTCTAATAATACTATAGAGAGTAATAATTAGAGTAGTAATAGTAATATTACTAGTAATAGCTTAGAGGGAGAGCGAGGATAGTGATAGTAGCAATGAGAATAATAATAATAAGGAAGAGTAGTAGTGCTAGTAGAACTTTAGCGAAGATATAATAGACTTCTATAGGAGTATAAGGTTAGATACCTATATGTTTTGCATTGCTTTTATAGAGGGGGTGTTCTTCTCTTAGTATTCTAGCTATTCTTATAGTTAATTAACTTTTCTTATTGCTCTATACTACTTATTATCCTACTTATAATATAAATTATGCTACTATTTCTCAAATCTAGTGAGGATTTGCAAAGCGTTCGCTAGGTATTCTTCAGGCTCCTAGGTATTATACTCTACTAGTTAGCCCTTCTATTTAACTAAATATAGGGGGCATATTAGCGCTCCTCTTTATAATATAATATCCTTAACTTCCTATTCTTTAGGGTCTTCTTTAAGGTCTAGGAGCTACCCCTTAGTAAGCTTTTAGCTATATTATAGCTTAAGTAAAGTAATAGAGAAGATATTATACGCT
>JAOQIF010000454.1:0-68038 GCA_026260285.1 Colletotrichum sansevieriae
TAAGCGTTTATATATCTAATATATTTAGTTATATATCCTATAGAAACTATATAAGAATTCTAAGCCTGCTTAGAAAGTAGCTATCCTTAATTCTATAATATTTGCTAGATAGCTCGGGATTACTTATATATTTAACTAATATCTATCCCCTTTAAACCCTCCTTTAGCCTAGCCTGCTTTATCTATTACTACTCTCGCTTTAACCTTTTAGCTAAGACTATCTTTAAGATCTTAAGTATTAAGATCACTTAGTAATATAAAACCTAGTTAGCTTAGATAATACTTAAGGAAGCTTCTAATAATAATGCTATAGAAGCTGCTAAGGAATAGCTTTATATTATTAGAGAATCTTTTTAATACTCTACTCTCTTAGAGAAGGAATAGATTAGAAACTATCTAATAGTTATTAATAAGATAATAAATATCTCTATTACTTTTAAAGGAGATAGACCTCGCTTGCTTACTCTTAGGCTAAGTTAAGCTATTTCTAATAATAATAATAGTAATAGTTCTACTAATAAGCACTTATATAACTTATTAAGCATTTAGAAATAATAGCTCTTAAGTTAACTCTCTTACCTTAGCTACTCCCCTATACCCCTTATATCTTAGTAACTATTTAGTATATCCTCAGATACTAGGTCTAGGACTTAACGCTAGAAGCGAAGGAGGACTACCTAGTAATATTCCTATTATATCTCCTCTAGTTCTAATAGTAATTAAATTTAAGATTTTACTTACTTCTATATAACTTAGAATATGCTTTATATTCAAAGGACTTATAGTAATCTTTTTATAGCTATCCTAGTTCTATTTATCTTCTAATATAAATAGTTTATAAATTTTATATTAACTATTATAAACTAATAGTTTATACTAAATATACCTTACTTTTAATAGGATCCTCAAGATTAATTTATAACTATTACCTATAGTTATTTATATATAGGTAGGCTACCTATGGGATATAGGTAGGCTACCTATAGGTAGGTTAACCCATGGGCTGCGTTACCCATGGGCTTTTAATGTGGGCCAGACCTATGGGTAATTTGGGTACCCGCAGAGTACCCGTGGGTGATTTTGGGTACTACCCATTTTGGTACCCATGGGCTTTTTGCATCACTGAACATTTCCATCGTTGATGTTAAACTGCTGGTCGGTGTAGACCAGACGCAGGGAGTCAGGTTCATAAACGCGCTAATGCGTTGCAGGATGGGAGATTAATATCTGTGGATACGGTCCGTCATAAAACGCGTATATGTATGAGTAGGATATAGTAGAATGAAGTGCATTGTTCTTAACTTGTCTATTGCGTTTCTATACTTTCTTCGTCTATAGAAGTATTCTAATCATCAGCCGATTGAGACCGGCAGTGCAAGTGATAGTAATTTGTCAGCTTGCTAAACCACTATATTCAGACCTGTATTGTAGTCTTTATTATAGACGGGCACGGGATAGCCTCGACCTGCAATAGCGGCGCATACTGACTATAGCCGGCAGCAGATCGTCATCGAGCATTCCTTCCCTTTCCTAACGAGGCGTGTGGGCAATCGAAGAGAACAATCCGTGGCTGCCTCTATCAAGCCATCTATATCCCAGCTCTCAACTAGATAGCCGGTTGCGTTTTGCTCCACCACGGTATTTGAATTGGCGCGAGGGGGAAGGTTAGAGGTTACTGCGTCGCATTACGTGCGCAAATAAGCACTCCTCATGGTTGGTACGTATGATTCAAGTTAATTATCTCAACCGTCGATCGTTCAAAAACGAGGATGCTCCATCGACAGATCTGTCCAACTGCGTTAGCTTTGAAGACTGCTATGGAGGACCAGCTCCTGATGGTCAGCATGGTGGTACTAACGTAGCGCCCGGAGCCAGTAGATCACGGCGGTAATTAACTATGCCCTTAGCTTGGTTTGCATCAGTACACAGCGGAGGCAGGTTCAGTTTGTACATGCCCTATGGATTTGCTGAGGTTCGTTTGCAGCTGGTAAGCAAGTCTCGAATCCACAGAGCGTTGTAGCGGTATGGACGAACTAATCATATCTATGTTCCAGGGCCAGAATCTTGCGGATTTTCAGGTTACCTGGCAAAAAGCTCGGACACCTTCAGCTTCCAGGTTCTTGAGAACGTAGCCCCGCACGGGCCTAAGACTCCATGACGGCTCCAGCCGCTCAACAAAGCATGGGAAAATAAGGTAAGCTAGGCGTGTGAGGCGGTTAGGAGAGCATCCATTTCGCAATGCTATTAGCCGTTCAGTGCGCGCTCTTCTCGGGGACGTACCGTTGACAGGGCGGAAAGCTCGCGTCGTCGATGGCTCCATTATCCATATCCTGACAGATGTATGCATGGCAGTGACAGATACTAGTTTATACTGTATCTGATAACTGTATCACGCCATTGATTATGACAATAGTTCGCAGATTGACGAACAGCGGACAAGCCGCCTGCCTAGGTTATTCCCCGCATCTACTATGGTGGTATCCGTACTCCAGAACGTCTAACCACTATGGATATCGTTAGACTCACGTCGAACAATGGATTGCCTTGTGTCTAACTGTTTTGGCCATTTCCATATGTCTCAAGGACGTTTTTAACATTTCTTATGCAAGCATCCAAAAGCTATGTGTGTGCGCTGTTAACAGCCTTTCCCAAGTTATGCTATCTTACTTCAACACATTTTCAATTCGCCTAACTACTATAGGTGTGAAAATTGCTATCATAAGCCCGACTTTTTATCTGCTGAAGAGCTGAGGAATCATGAAAACCAGTCGCATAACATATGCGGAATATGCAGGAAGTCGTTTAAAAGGCTAGATAGCCTTCGCCAACATGAGGCTGCCGTACACCATAAATACCACGCTTGCGAGCAATCATTCGATTCGGTAAATAGCCTGCGAAATATAGGTTCAACCAGCCCCAAGGTCACAGATGCACCAGAACTAACAGGGTATGCTTATAGCATGAGAGAGTCCATGCTCCTAAGAACGTGGTGTGCCCGGGATGCCCCTATTGTTTCGACCGCGATTCGGCTATGGTTCTTCACCTGGAAGCTGGTATTTGCGAATCTAGGACTACTAGCGACGTCGTCGATGGCATTGCGTTCACATGCCACTAATCCCCCTACTACACTTCAAATAATGAAGACTTCGACTAGTGTTGTCCGGAGTGTGAGCATCCGTTCTATCGGATGAGCAGCATCTTACAGCATGCCGAAAGCGACGCTTGCGATATCGAAACTAGGAGAAACACACTATTGGGCAGGTTTTTGCATTTCTTATGCCGACAAATTGCCGAATAGTTATATTAGGAGGATTATTTTGGGCTCATTTCAAGCCGTAGTAGTCTGCTCGTTTCTGCTGAGATGACGCTATTCTAGAGATGCGGAGCGCGTTTCTAGGCCTAGGATCGGCGAAGAGTTAGTTATTATAGAACCAATCACTATGGCATCAGATTTTCTCCTTTACATCGGGTTCAGACCAGAATGCAATCACGATTCGAAAGAGCTTCGATGAAACTAACTAAATTAGGAAAAACGTCTACGTAGAATAACGTTATAAGACTGAGGTAGAGTGCTTATACACATTTCAAGTGAAAGGGTCAACTTGACACCAGTCTCGGAAACATGGCGTTGGGTGTGACCTATGCGTAGCAAAACCTTAGTTAGCTGAAAAGCGCCTACCTGCGAATGCTTTGCACCGTTGAAGCTGGGTCCTGAGAAACCTCAGCCAAAGCAGCACTATTCCATACTTGTTGGTTTATCTGTTGCGTAGCCGATGTCGCTGCTGCCGACCCGGTGTTTAGTATGCCTTTCCGATAGCTATCCTCTTTCACTAGCCTCATATGCTTGCCGACATGAATGAGGAAGTGATGAATTCGTAGGTTCTTTATGTTAGTTAGCGATAGCACCTTACGCACCCTCCCCGACTTGTTAGTTGCCTTCAGAATCCTTCGGGGAATGGCCTCGCTATGGGGTGATCTACTCTGCTGCCTTCTTGGAACCGAACCCTGGATAGCGTCACTAACGGTGGATAGGCCTTGCTGTTCGCTAGTGGCCATTTGCCCACCCTTCGTGCTTAGGCTTCCTGGGTCGTCTTTATTATTAACGCTAACGTTGGACTGGGCCCCTGTCTCATGAATCGCGCGATGCGAAGCTCCGTCTAGAAGGTTCGTCTTCGGGCTTTCGACTGCCGAGGTCGGTTAGCTAATGAGGCATAGAGCGGCAGCGGCCTCTATTATAGCGCTCCTGTCGCTACTCTCTATCTCAATCCTGTTTGGAGCAGAGGGAGTGGCCTGGTGTTCGCTGGAGGCGCTCTCTGCATTATCACGCCTATTCAGGAGGATCTTGAACTAAACGAAACTATGTCAGCTGCCGAAATGGTCTTCCCTAAGCATCTAGCTCACTAGTAGGTTCACGTCTAGGACGCTTTGTCCTTCGGGAACACGCATGCCCCCTATAAATCGTCTAGTAGCTCGGTCGAAGTAGAAGATGCAGGAAATCGTGTCAGCCTTCTGGCTGAGACGGAATGCTTGCTACTTGATGCTATTACTAAAATCTTGGACGCTGGTCTTAATGCCCTTGTTAGGCGTGGGTTTCTCTGCTAAAGATGCTATGATGATGTAGTGCTAGAAGTGCGGAAAGAGAAGTGGTTATTCCCAAAGGTGTGTGGGCGACATCGTCTCAGCTTCGATCCTTTTAAATACAGCTTGTGTAGTTATAGAGCCAGAAGTAGCTGCTGTAGTTTGTTTTGCCATGAGGTGCTCGCTTCAAATACGCCCTCGAGCTCTTTCGTCGTGCTAATCCAGATCATAGCTGTTTAATATGTTTATTCCTGTCACCTGCTGGGTTGTCCTGCGACAAGAGCCAGAGCTGGCTCTTTTGTCTATTCCAAAGCGGCAGCTACTTGCCCGCGGGATCTAGGCCTTGACCCCTGAAGAGGGGCTCTAATGACACGACTCATGCAATAGCGGTTTATCCGGCTCGCCCGGCGATGAACAAGGGGCCCCTGAGCCGCTGATTACTGGAAGGCTGGAAGCTGAAGCCTGAATCAGATGTTGGTGGTACTATAGCAATATTGACTTGGTCCGACACTTACATACTCCCTCGCCGTCCACTCTCATCCCTTCTGCGTACATACAGTATAGTACTCTTTAGAGAACAAGAAATTTGGCCAGATGCCAAAACTTTTAAAAAAAAAAAAAACCAGATATAGGGTCGGATTGTTACGTCAGCCCTCGTGGCCCAACCGCGCCAGGCTGGCTCCGCGTAGACGCGTAGATTTTTGCTGGCAGTTATAGCCTTAACTGCGCAATTGATCTCGCAAGCTGATAGCAAATTTTTGCGTTCCCATAGCCAGGAATTTATCGTGTCGCTTCCTCTTTGACACAGGTCCCTAAAGCAAAAGGTGGCGCAGTGCTAACATGTAGCCACCAAACACCGCGCCGCGTTACTGCGAACGATCGGCAGGGCCTTCGGCGCTATACCATTCATATACAAGATCAAGGCGCAGAACGAAGTCTCGAATTTATCTCTTATATGCAGAGGAGCTATCTAAAGATTTCGACCGGAGTGAGGTACGTAACATCACCAAAGAAGTAGATTATCATGATTTCAAGTAGCAGAGGCTTATACCTATATTAAAAGACTTCATTTTGCATCTGCAGCTACTCGATGATTTGGTTAAATCGTTTGAACTCTACCTAAGTTCCGTAATATAGTTAACGATAGGCGATGCTAAACTCCGCGGGTAGATATCGACCCAGCGGGTTCCGCGCGCCGCAGGGCAATACTAGTATTAACATCAATAGGTACTGTACTACTTGTGGCTAGTGCCTACGCCTGTTGTTTTGCAAGTATCTACTAAACACCTGGGCGTGCTTTCTCTTCTACGCATAGTACGGGAGCTGCGCTTGTGCTTACTAGATGCATCCGCTGGCCCCACCTGCTAGACTCCTGCTGGATATCTATAATCAGGCGCCCAGGCAGAGGGGTTAGTTTGTGCCCGGCTACTCGCTAGCTATAGCATAGCGCTGAGAGATTTGGGTATATGGATTCAATACTGTTTCACTATGGTATTCTCCTGCTAATCTAGAGCTATGTTTAACAGAAGGTCTTAGAAGGCTCGGTCGGGCTGTATAAGAAATAAGCTGCGCACTTAAGGTGGCCTATTCCAAAAGTCGCGGATTAATCACTCCATGGAGGTTATCTAGAGTGGAGACGCTAGTCTTATCTATATACACGTTTAGAACCGTCGCCCTCCTCTTTATTAGCTATGTATATACTGCCTCAGAGCAGGCTTCTTCAGTTCCTAGTCTTCTACGCTTTCTGTTGCTAGCGCACGTCGTATTACCTATCTCGTGTATAAACTTGAACTATCTCTCAAAGCCTTGATGCTATCCGCTATTTTGGGCTAGCTGGCCCCCCCGTGTATATTAAGTTGCAACGTGACAGTACTAGTCGCTTTGGCTCGTAATGTTAGCGTGAGGCCTGCCCGTCTGAGAGCAAGTCTAATACTGAAATGGATGTTGAAAGATATGCTTGTGGCGTTAGTTGAAATGCTTATTCCCGCTAGTAGATTTGCGTTTATCGTCATATAGTAGATAAGAATCTTAGTTGAGTATGCTTTTAGCTGGGGCTGTGGAATCGTGGTAGAACTTGATATGTTCCTTCTAACCCTCTAGGCTGTTAATAGTGACCTTCTTTCCACCTAACTTGAAGCACTCTGGGCATGAAAACCCTTGGCTGAAAAGTCCCTGCGCTTCGTGGAACTCTCGAAGGTGCCTGCTGATCATTCGATTGCAGCTGTGGATAATGTTGCATATCAGGCATCTGACTAGCCCTCCATTCTGTGGCGCTGTCGATACGCGTTTAGGTGCGTTTCGCCTGTTATACTGCTTAGCTACGTGATTGCTCTAGTGCGACTTGCTTATAATGATCTCGGCCTTTGAACCTTGCTGTATATACTCGGGGTACTTAAATGCTATATCGAAGTCGTGAAGTTTATTCGTATGTCTTATGAGACTCGACCGATAGGCGCAGGGCAGCTAATAAAGAAGGTATATGGGAAGTTGCTGACCCCCTTTAGTTAAGTTTTCTTCGTCCGTTTTGGTTTCTTTGCTAGTATGTTAGTTCTATAGAAAGCTAATGATGGACTTGAAATATTTGATTTCAAATTCATCATCTTATAACCCGTCATGCTGCATTAGCTGCCCAATGCGAATAGCATCAGATATACTGCGACCAAATCGGTTCAAAAGCCTTGCTAGTATGGCTGCATTTCGAAGCGGGGCAGTGGACTTGCCCAGCGACCGAAGTTGATCAGCATGCGCGAAGTATTCCTCTCGCTGCTTAGATACCGCCAGCTTGTGTAGAGCGGATACGTGGCTATCTAACCGTCGTTTCGCATCCCTTGCTTTAGAGCTATTCTAGCCGTGCTCTTCCTTTAACGCTTCGTATTTAGCACGGAGTTTTTAAATATCCTAATGACTGTCGATCGCCTTAATATCTTGGCAAGTTAGCTATATTAGGGTATTCTCATCCCTCGAGTGAGTTGCGTGACGAAGTTAGGGTGTGACCTCGTCTATCCCTGCTAGGGTATTCTAGCCTGCTTTCATAAGATCGCTTCTGCTTACTGCTTGTAGTACGTAGCTCTTTTCATATACGAGCGATATATTGCCCAGCATATAGTTCCGGACTGCAGGCGTGAAAACCCCTGGGATTCGTTAGAGACTGCGAAGAGGAAAATCAAATAACATATCTATGAAGGGCTTGTTAACCTACCGTTTATGTTGATACCCGCGCTGACACGGGCTGCGTAGGGCTTGAGAAATTCACGCATTCCGAGAATGCGTTAGGTTGCTTTCTAGATAGCTAAGAAGGTCGAGTACTTAATCGGGAACATCACCTTGCTGGAAAAGTTGCTTCTCTATTTCAGGGGGATGTAGTCGACGTCTTCTAAATCCGGACTCCTTACTAACTCGTCGTACGATTTATATCCTGCCTCAAATGTATCGTCTTTTAATGCCTAGCCTATGTCTTGCGAGTGAGGCAAACGTTTTTGTATGGAACCATCGTGACTTTGAATCGAACTCTGCTAGTGAATAACTAATTAGACGCAGGGCTTAGCGGGACGAATATAAGAGAAATAATAGGATAGGAACAAATTAATTATGGAAAAGAATTGACTGACTTATCGTTTTGTGCTCCTTTGACTGTGTTTGTCTTCTGCTTTCGATGCTGCAGGAGAATAGTCGCTACCGGTATAGCCTTGGTGGGGTCTGTTGGGTTTCTAACCATAGCTAGTTCCACGTTATCATAGGTTATATCCATCAACTCACAGGGTCTAGCACCACATATTCCCAGCAAAGCCACAACCCAGTCAAAAGAGTACCTCGTTTATGGCGAATAAGGAATATCTATAGCTCTTATCTAGATCGTATCTAGTATTCTCAAGAGATCGTCAGCTGTCGCTGCCCGTTTAACGAAAGTTTGCTCGAAACTAAGCCCGTACTTAGGGGTAAGATTATTCAGAACCCACTGGTTAGTATGAAGTCAGCTAGCTGTTCACCGATACGCGCTTGGCTACTAACTATGCGAACACGAGAAGAAGGGAATATCCCTAACGGGTCTTTTTCTAGCTGCGGACTCTTAACTATCTATTAGTATTTATTCTTGCGATCCTCACTTCTCTTGTTGGATAAGATCCTATGATCGACCTCTGCGATAAGTAACTTCTATACTTCCTCTATAGTAATAGCGCAAGTTATTATTAAAGTTAACTCCGATTCTTATGGTCTAAAAACCAAACGACGGTTTTCCGATTTAAGTAGATAGTATTTGAGAAATGCCTTGTAGTAAGCCTCGGCTTTGCGATCGTCTTAGCAAAGATCTAGCTAGACCTGCTTAGGGTCTATATAGGCAATATCGCGGAAATACCTATATAGCAAGATCCGTTACTATTAGCTCTGCTTAGTCACCAGGAGTTGGTTTATCGTGATAAGCTATATATATTACTAAGGCTTCCTAAAGAGCCTCCCGAGATTTTGCTATCTTCGCTGCGAGGGCTTATCTTCTCGTTGTGTTTGTCGACTCTAGCTCTTGTAGGTGCTCGTTTATATGTTGCTAAGCCTTATCTTATCTCTGAGCAATCGTAGTATTGGATATATTATCCCGCTTCGAACAATAAGCTAATTTATACTTCTTTCTTCTATTAGCGACGAGGAGAATAGTAATGGTAAGGTAAGAAGATAGAAGCAGAGAGTAGAGTAAGATAGTAGAATAAGAAGGCCTCTGAAGATATTCTAGAAGAGGTTATAAGAGTGTAAGGGCAGTGAGAAGTTCTAGTTTCTACTAGGCATACGACTTCTAGGTATTAATACTTATTATAGAGGGCAATGAGAAGACGTAAGAACTTTGGTGCCTCTAAAGAAGTCCGTCCAAGGTGGAGCAGCAATACGACTGCAACAGGCCCCTGTTATTATATTATAGATAGCGCCTTTGCAATTCGGTATAATAGGCGTGTTCCCAGAATACCTATGGCTACTAAAGCGGATTATTAGATTTATGCTAGGTTATATAAGGAGCTAAGTACCCGCTGCGCTATAAGTAAGACCGAAACGGTCGGAGACGTTGAGGTAGGGAACGGCTGCTTATGGGGCCGTCCTCCTCGTTAAGACACGCGGCCCACAATTCTCGGGGGTTATTAGCAACCCGGCTGTAATGACTGCCCTCACTAGCTTATCTATAGGAGAGCGGACGGGATCCCGAGTTCTCCAGTAGGTATGGTTGTATGTGGTGGTATAACCGGTTAGACTTGGTCTATATGCCAACGCAATCTGCGCCATCTCACCCCATTACTTGACTACTCACCTTAGGTATTGGGTGCTAGACTTGGAGAAAGCATTAGGTGCTAGAACTGTTTTAATACTCGCTTTCGGCCGCTGCAAGCCCTAATACGTAGTATTATAATACGCTGCTAACCTGCAAGCACTCGCTCTAGTGTTTTATGATAGCTTCCCCGTCCCAGTAGCTGCTAGTCCCCTTATGAAACCATATTTATATCCTAGGCATGTTATCATACCGCTCGAAGCAGATCGGATTGAAAAGTAACGTGCATATACTCTACGAGCTGGATACTAGTCGCCCTCGTCTATGCTGGGCACCAATAACTATGAGTGTGTTGGTACGAACGCTATTATACGCCTTGACGTTAATAGTCTGGCATGCTAGTAATCTTAGCTAGGTTTAGACTTTTCGCTTCCTCTAGCGTCCTAACGTCCCACACCCACTTCCGGACCACCCCCACATCCGGACCACCCACTTTTGATGCCCTCACATTTATATATATTAACTTCAACTAATATTTATATATATTATAATATTATAATAATATAACTTTCGCTATTACTAGGGTTTTCTGACTCGCTAGACTTATCTATACTACTTTTAAGTTCGCCCGCCTCGATTTAAGCCCTCTAAATAGCCTTAATATTAGCAAACTTCGAATTTAGGCTTATTTTAACCTTCTTCTATTTCCTAGCCCTACTAGTATTAACCTCTGCTTATAATACCTTAATCTTTTGTTAGGCTACTACTAGTTAGTATGCCTTCTTATTAAAGCCCTTTTAAACCTTTTGAAAAAGCAGGCGCTATATATACTTATTATTATCTGTAAGAGTATGGCTAAAGGCCTAAACCAGGAAAGGCTAGAATATTGAAACGTAGATATCCGTTATTATATTAGACTATTGCTTAACCTTCTAAGTTTTTCGCTTGCAGAGTTTTCTCCAAGGTATCTTTATTCGCCCTTAACTCGCCGACGTTTTGATAATAGCGTAGCTCTATATCCTATACCCGCTACTATTCCTTATAATTATCCCCCCTTCTAAAGCCTTAGTCCCTAAGGCGTACTAGTAGGGTTATATAGCTCTATGTTGCTAACTATAGGGCGATAGTTTAGCGCCTTTATTATATTATTTGCTATTGCTCCTTCCTGCGCTAGATTTGGGCTGCTATAGCAAATAATATATATTATTTTCTAGCGGTTTTTATATTTTTGAATTTTAAGTATTGCTATTATTTTTTAATAATTTGCTAATAGTTATACGACTATTTAGTAGTATATAGCTAGTAATTATTTAGCCTTATTGCCTAGTGACGCTAATTATAAAAGGGCGTCTACTTCTCGAGGTCTCCGACCTAGCTAGATTTTTCCCCCTTTAGTATCTCTTTTTTAACTCGATAGCCTTTATTATTTTTCTTTTTATTATCTATTCTATAAGCCTTTGCTATAATTATTAATTTTCCTACTCTCCCTTTTCTAGTTTATTTCTTTTACTATTATCTCGCTAACCGTTCTCTATTATATCTTATATCGCGCGTATAGGTGCGATTCTCGCTAAATATCTATACGATCCCGAAATCCTCTCTAGTAACCTTACTAGTAATTCTAATAGTAGCTATCCCTATCTTAGCTATCTCTATAAGATATATTAAGACGTCGTTAACCTTCGCTATATATGCAGCGAGCATGCGCAGAAGTATATCTATTATAACTTCGATAAGAAGAAATGCGCTACTATAAGTCTCTACTTATTTGCTACTAGGTCGCTATATACTAACGCCTAGTAGGTTCCCTAGGAGCTTTAGGGTATAGCCTAGACTACTTAGAATATATTCTACTAGATCTAAATTTAGGAATAGGAGGGTATCTTAACCCCTCTTTATTATTATTGCATTCTCGCTTCCCTTGCTAACTATTTAATAGCATAGAAATATATTACTAAGCTAATCTGCGATCCTACTACTAGTAGTAGTAGCTATAATATAGACTAGCTCTAACTCCAGGAGCTCGCTTCTATTTATAAGCACCTCGCCCTCGACGTCT
The DNA here is from genome assembly GCA_026260285.1 of Colletotrichum sansevieriae. Classification (NCBI taxonomy): domain Eukaryota; kingdom Fungi; phylum Ascomycota; class Sordariomycetes; order Glomerellales; family Glomerellaceae; genus Colletotrichum; species Colletotrichum sansevieriae. The sequence goes on from JAOQIF010000454.1 coordinate 11,883, forward strand.
TAGTTTGCATAGGCTATTGCTTGCTACTCCCTCGCTAATTATATCCTACTAATAACTAGTTCTAGGTTAGTACCCTTTGTAATAGCATTAATATCCTTTAGCGCCTGAACGCCGCCTAGCTGCTATATATTTATAATAATAGTCCCGCTATATACCTCTGCAACGAGATCGATTATCTAGTTAATAACCCTTTGATAAAACTAGTCCCTAAGCGCCCTTATAAGTATAATATTAACTCCTTTCCCGAGTTTAGCAAGTCGCTTCAGGACGACCTCCTTAAGTACGCCTCTAATAACGTTCCCTCCTGCTTTATTGCTATTACTAGTACTCGCCCCGTCTCTCACGCCTCATACCTCTATACTCCTACTAAGCATAGCTAAGAGGATAGCAACGATTTAGCAAAAAAGGCTAGAAAGGCTAAGAAGACTAAGGCTACTATTACTATCTCTAATAATAGCTCTAGTAATAAGTTAGGTAATAAGGTGGGTAGTAGCCCTAGTAGGGAGTTAGGTAGTGAGTCTGGTAGTAAGTTAGCAGGTAGTTAGTCTGCAGGCGATAATAATAGGGATACTAGTAAAATTAGTAACGCTAGCTCGGCAACTAGTTGCTATAGTGCTGCTCGTGGTCGTAGTAGTCGGGGTGCTCGTGCCCGTAGCTATAGTTAGAAGTAAATAACTATTTAGATAGTTAGCTCCCTCCTTTTTCTTATAGGATAATACCCCTCTTTCGCTATAATTTCAGCAATAATTCGCTGCTTAATATAATTAACGTTCTACTTCTCAATTTAGCTTCTATTCTATAGTCTTATGATTTGCAGTTAGCAACTCGTTGCTATAACCTCGCAACTAGTTATCCTACTTCTTATAAGACCTCCTATGCTATCTATCGAACTTATAAATAGCCTCTTACGCATTCGCTAAGTTCTCCGTGGGTTCCTATGTATTATATTCTATAGGCTATCCTACCTATTTAACTAGATATTGCATATTATTGCTAATACCTTGCTATATAATAATCTCTTCTACCTCCTATTCCTCTAGCTTATCCTCGAGCTCTAGGTATATAAGCGAACCTTCGCTGCCTTCTTAGTAGTCGTCCTATAGTTCTAATAAGGTAATAGAGAATATATTATATATCCGTTAGTACTATAGTAGTAGATAGACCCTGTATGCTTGCATGCTAACTAGTTCCGCAATAGCTACCCGTATGAACCTAGGTGCTAATTTTTTATTCTTAAACCGGAAGTTCTTTATTAATAGCCTGACGACCTGTCCCTAATAGTAGGTCTAGTCCTTATGCCTCGCGTTATAATACTTAGCTTACGCCTTAGTAGCCTTCTGCTACTATTCCTAGGCCCTCTTGCGGAGTCTCGAAATATATTCGATTCGCTCCCTTACGCCCTATACCATAACCCTATTCGTAGGGGCCACGTATTCTATATAACGCGGGTAATAACTATATAGGGCCTCTATTAGCGAGTAGCTAGTAGTACTATAGCAACTATTATTATATACGAACTCCGCCTCAGGCAGCTAGACTGCCTATTCTTATAGCAAGTCGCTAGCATATACTTATAGGTACTTTTCTAACGTCTAGTGCGTCCTTTCTAACTGCTTATTAGTCTAGGGATAGTATATAGTAGAGAGGCGGCGCTTAATAGCCCTCTCTCTCGTAAACTCTTCCTAAAATTAGCTAGTTAGGAGCTTATCTTAGTTGCTAATAATACCCTCTAGGGTGCTAAAACGGCACTCAACCCGTTCGTAGATAATCCGCGCTAACTTAGCAGCTATTAGCCGCTTCGTTATTAGGATGAATATAGCGAACTTAGTTATTCAGCATATAATAATAAGAACTACGTCATATTCTCCGCCCGCATACCGAAAGCTCGCTAGCAATCTGGTGATAAAGTCTATGCTTATTTCCTAGAACGGGTATATAGGTAAGGGTAGTAGTTATAATTTCCTATAAGGCTTATACCTCGGAACGCGGTTCCCCTGGTATATATAGCACCTAGTAATATAATTATATATATCTATAGCTAAGTTCAGCTAATAGAAGTTCCTCGAGATTAGCTCGGTAGTCTTATTCACCCCCATATGCCCCGCCCTATAGTTATTATAGTGTTAGCAAAGGATCTCTAGCCTCAGAGACCCTTTTTATAATATCTCTAGCTATCCCTTATAGAATAGGGTTCCCTAGCTATTGATTATATAGCCCCTATGATCGCTAGCTAGTCTGCACGCCCTCTCTAATTGCATCTAGTAGTGCAAGTTATTAGCCTGCAGTCCGTAGATAAGGTTTTCTATTGCTTCGGAGGATTGCTAACTATCTGCTATTTCGCCCGTTATAAGCTCCCTTATAACCTAGCATAGGATATACTATTACGCTATAGTAACCCTAGCTCTAAACGAGTCCTCTTGGTTAATAACCTCTCGCTAAGCGTTCTCTATATCACCCCTTGCTCTTTAGCATCGGGTTATTATAGCTATTATAGTTATAGTAATATTAGCGCGCTATAGAGCGCGATGCTAACTAGAGACCGAGGCGTCTCCGCCCCCGGAGCTATCCGTCTAGAAGGGGCACCTCATGCTAACCCTTATAGTATTAATAAATGCTTTTGAGGTCTCTATACTGCCTTATAGTATAGTAATGCTTATCCGAAGGTCTGCTAGTAGTTTGCTAATAAGCCTCAGCTTCTTTGCTAGGGTTAGGAGTATATTATTATACTTTACCTCCCCCTCTATATAGTCTAGCCTCCTAGATAGACTATCTGCTAGGTTTATAACCCCCGACCTATGCTCTAGGTTGAAGTTAAATGCTAAGAGTTTATATACCTACCTAGCGAGTCTTCCCCAAAGGTCCCGCATAGGCGTGCTAATAACTCCCTTTAGCACCTAGTAATCCGTTAGGACTATAAACTTCTTTAATATACCCTGAAGGTAGTAAGCCTAATAGTCTAAACTCTTAACTATAGCGAGAAGTTCCTATTAGCCTACTCCCTAATATTACTCTATATTGCTAAGCTTCTGCGAGTAGTAAGCAACTAGTTGCTACTAACTATTAATATGCTACAATAGGATGCTAGATATAGCCTTCGTGGAGGCATCTATCTCAACCCTTATCTTGCGGGTTAGGTCCTAGTATTAGAGAATTATTACTAAGCAGAAGGCTGCTTAAAACCGCTCGAAAGCCTATTAAACCTCTTCTAGCTAGTGAAACTCGCCTCCTTTCTTGCTGTTCTCACTGCCCTTTAGTAGGGATATTATTAGGGCTATAATACCCGAATATCCCGTAATAAACTTATAGTAGAAGTTATAGAATCTAAGGAAGACCTAGATATCTCGGTATATCTTTAGCAGCTTCTATTTAGTAATAGCTCGGATATAAGTTTAATCTATCGATATACCCTCAGGCGTGATTACATATCCTAGGAATTCTACCCGCTATTAGTAGAACCTATACTTGCTAAGCTTAGTATAGAGCTCCTACTAGCAAAGCCTATAGAGCACTCGGAGAAAGTCCTTCGTATGCTGCTCTCTTATCTCTAAGTAGACTATAATATTATCTATATAAGTAATATAATAGGTATCTAGCAGCTCAGCGAGCGCTTAGTAAATATACGCCTGGAATATAGCCGGGGCGTTCGTAAGTCTAAATAGTATAACGGTATATTCAAAGTACCTATAACGCATCCTGAACGCCGTTTTCTAGCGATCCTCTAGCTTAATATGAATATAGTAGTATATATCTCGAATATCGATTTTCGAGATCTATTTCGCTCCCCGAAGCCTATCTAATAGTTCGCTAATAAGAGGGAGTAGATATCGGTTTTTTATTATCACCTTATTTAGGCCTTAATAATCCATATAAAGGTATAGGGACCTATCTTTCTTAGGTATAAAAAGGATAGGGGCGCCTGCCTCACTAGTTAAGGGTTAGATTCGCCCTGTTGCTTAGTTATTAGCGATATATTAGCGAAGTTCTTCTAACTAATGCTCGTTCAATAGGTAGATAGGCCTATATAGGGGTTTCTTTCCTTTAATCAAATTAATAGTATATTCCGCGCCCTCTAGGACCGGGTATTACTTTGCTAACTATTTATCGAACGTTGCCTGTTCACTAGATAGTTCTAGTAGCAACTCCGTATCGCCCTCTAGGGTATCTTCTTCTTCTAAAGCCCCTATTAGCAGTTTATAGGGAGCGATATTCCCCGATATATATATAATATAGGCTTTCTAGCTATTCTCAACGATCTCCTATGCGAATGCTAATAGCTTAGTAATACTAAAGCATTCATATTCCTAGGTATTTATCTAGGTATTAATTATAATACCCTCTCTTCCTATAGAGTATTATAATAGGAGAAGGTCCCCTGCTCCCTTAGGTCGGGAGGCTTTAGCAAAGAGTTGCTATATCTTCCTCGCTTCTCCTCCTAAGTTAATAAAGAAGAATATTAACTAGTATATATTCTAGCCCGTCGTAGATAACCTATTAAAGCCTTCTAACGTAGGGGCGATAGCTACTATAGGTCATAGTTATAGGGACTTAGCTAGTCAGCTGCTAATAATATCAACCTAGGAATAGGAATCTATATCTACTACTACTTCTTATTTAGTAATATTCTAGAGAACGATCGCCTATCCTTTTATAATAGCTCCCTTTAGGAGGGTATCTAGTTCTAATTTAGGCGCAGGGGTTACTAATATAGTCCCCCGGCTTACTCGTTTTCTAATGAGTCGAGTTCCTTAATTCTTAAGGATTGGATTATATTAATCCTCGCTTTCTTAGCGAGTACTTAGTATCCTACTGCTATTTTATTTACGCTTCGTTTCGCATGCTTATCCAGGTAGTCTACCCTCTTATGCCCCTTTCGCTTATAGCTGAAGCATATTATATAATTAGACGTTGCAGGTCGTATGCTAGGGCTAGCTATAGACCCGTTCTAGTTAGATCCCTATATTATACTACTAACCTATCGGGGAGGCATCGGGCTTTGTAAACCCCGCGTTATCTTCTAGCTAGAACCCTGCTAGCCCGTCTTTTAACCTAACCTCGCTGCTAGGGGCCCCCTTAGGTTATGCTCTTCCCCTATATACTATTTCTTACTTTTGCTTTGTAGAGGTTCGCCGCCCTATTAGCAATATATCTCCTATAAGTATTTAGCTTCTATAGCTATATCTCTTAGCCTCTATATCTCAACTTTCTAATGTTTAAGTTCCCTATATAGGAATAGGGCTAATCGGAAGTATAGCATATAGGCCTTAGCCTTATTATCTTCTATGCTAACTATACCTAAGTCCTAATATATTACTAACTATTTAGCAAAGAACTATATTAGTAACTATATCTCCTTCTGCCTTATTATATCGAGCTTCTCATAATACCTTCGCTCTTAAAGCTCGGGGTTAATATAGCGTTAGCAAGTAAACGCTATAAAGTTAGCCTATACTAGGTCTCCTTCTAGCCTAGCCCTATAGTATCGCTATTAGGTCTATAGGGATAGGCTTATCTTCATGAGTGCCTATTAGACCTGCTGCTCCAGCATACTGCTAGCGCATAGTCGGTTTCTATCCTCGATCACTTAGATCTAGTTACTAACCTAGTCTATAGTAAAGTCCTTAGTTATAATATAGTAGTTATATGCAGGGGGCTTTTTATATTCTCTCTATAAGTATCTAGGCGCTAAGCGATTAGCAAGTTCTCAAAGTAGGGTAGCGGTTTATTCCTTATACTGCTATTACTATAGATATATCTGCTCTATAAGGCTCTCCTATTATTTCTATAATAACCCTATAGCCTAGGTAAGGACGCTAGAGATACTAGCTTCTCAGGGCGTCCTGGGCGGGGTGCTCTATTAGCTACTGCTCGCTATCTATTCGCCCCTCGAGAGGTAGTCTACCTAGTCTAGCGTTATCCGGGACCTAGCCCGACCCCTCGGGGTTATCCCTCCTGCTATATTATTACCCGGATCGTCTATTCCCCTAGCGCAGCATCTGCGCTGCATTCCCTATATCTCAGGGCTTAGCGAACGACTAGTATCTTATTAGCTAAGACCCTATTAGTTATATTCTATATACCTAGCTCGGAGCTTATTATAGTTAAACTCTATTACTAAATTATTAATATATTATTACTAGTTCGCTTTAGATATTCTAACTAGCGCTAGTTTCTCGAATCGAGGTAGAAGTAATAGAATTATAAGAATATAGCTAAAGGCCTAAACTAGGAAAGGCTAGAATATTAAAACGTAGATATCTATTATTATATTAGACTATTACTTAACCTTCTAAGTTTTTCGCTTATAGAGTTTTCTCCAAGGTGTCTTTATTCGCCCCTGACTCGCCGACGTTTTGCTAATAGCGTGGCTCTGCATCCTGCACCCGCCACTGTTCCTTATATTATCTAGCTTATTAAATAGGCTAAACTAATCCTAAAGCTTATCCCTCTTCTTAGGGGTTAACTAAGGGATTACTAATATATCTACCGCCTATTTTTTGCTTGCTTTGCTATTAGAAAGCCCTTTATAGACCTAACTAGCTAGTTTAGCAGGGGTTGAAGTATTCTCAAGCAGCAGAGGGCTTATAAGGGGTCTAGCTATACTAATAGGCTATAAACCAGTCTATTTCTAGCTACTAATAAAATTCTTGCTTATTAGGGCTGCCTTACGCGCCTTGCTATAGTATATAACGAAATTTCTCTTGCTTATAACTATATTAGCATCCTATTTAGCTAGTAATCCAAGCTCCTTCTTATATATTGCCTTAAGGGGCTTAAAAACTGACTAATTAAGTAGCTAAAGGATATATAATATATATATTAATAAGAATAGCAGATATATCTTATTCCTAAAGTATATATATATAAAAGTAGTAGTCTTATAGCTTCTATAACTATCTAAGATCAATAATCTAACCTCTGAGGGGTCCCCTGGCTAGGTTAAAGGGATAAAGACCTCTATTAACTACTTAATAGCTATAGAGTCTGAAGTCCACCCGTTTTCTATAGCTATAAACTTCTAGGATTTATATAGCATTAGATCTAGAGGGAGCTACTACTACTAGATATTCTTACCCTTATATATAATAAGTAGAGGCAATACCTTACTAGTTATAGAGATATACTCAATTAGAGATATATAGGCATGCGATTTAGGCTATTTCTTGCGGATAGAACGAGTTTCTAATAATCTAAGAATAAGCCTATTAATCCTCTGCCTTCTAGAATATTAGTCTTATTTATATTATATTAATTAGAGGCCTTAATAGCTATGATCTTAGGTATAGCGAGGTATTTAAACTATTGCCTAATTATATTAGTTAAAGCTTTATTAATACGCTAGAAATCGATTGCTCTGCTTCTTTAGACCCTTATAGATAGGTTTCTCTTAATAAAAGCCTATACCTAGTTCTTTCTAAGAGGCTAGGAGTCTCTATAGACCTATAGGATATATTTAGCAAAGTCCTTAAGTTATTAATAGGTTAGAGGCAGGCCTAGGGCAGCCTGAATTCAAACCTATTTAGCTAGGTAGCTTTCCTAGGTTAGAGAAAGCCTTTGCAGATCAGAAAAGGCAATATCTCGTAGCTAAGCCCCTTGAATTCGATATAATAGAGTGGTCTTTAGCATACTATATTATAATAAAGCTTTTTATAAGCTAGTACCGGTTATAATAGCCTTAAGTACCTAAGAAACTTTATCTTTAGTATAATTAACTATTATATAGTTATTATACTTCGTAGAAAGTTTAGTAATAATTAAGTAAAAAATAGTAAAGCTATTTAAGTTTAGAAGTAGCGGTGTGCATTTTCGATGAGGCATTTTGGGGTGGTCTGGATGTAGGGGTGGTCCGGAAGTAGGTGTGGGACGTTATCTCCTACGTCCGCCGTTTATCTACTGGAAACTATTAGCTAGTGCAGAACGCCTAATTTAACGATAGAAGCGCTGGCTATACGTCCAGGAGGAGCCTGCGTTCCTATTGATCTGTTATATATCCAGCCTCTGGGAGGAGGACTAGGTAACGTGATATTTAGCTGCTGTTCTGCATCATGCCTATTAACCCTATGGTCCCGCAATGCAAATGCTTTAGCCCGCCTAGCTGATATCTAAGTGAGTTAGTTAACTGTTATCCCTATGTGCTAGCTGCAATATGAACGATTCAATATATGCGGCAGTTGCAGTCTATATGTAGTTAATGTATCTGGGCCTTGTGCGCAAGCGTGGAAAAATCGAATGCTTATGCCTAGGTTCACCCTTGCGAAGGAGGCGGGCGACCTGGCTTCAGGAACTTCATACATATTAACCGTATAAAGGCCTAGGCTTTATAGCACTTGCTATCTTTATAGCTCCCTTCCTCTGCTTCTAGATCTGCCTCCGGAAAGTTCATCTCACTAGCCTTACGTTAATATATTCATGGGTTATTTAAATAGAAACTAGCGCGGTGACGATCTCTTGCTAATGCGACGAGCTTATTAGCCCGTTCATCAAAACCCCAGGCAGCAATGTCAACCGTAAGCCCCAATGCCCCACTGCGGTCAGCGTCTATAAGCCCTGTCACGGTAGCACTAGGGGAGGTGGGGACGCTCAGCAGAGCCTGTCTGAGGAGGCTAGGTGACAACAACACTGCACTTCGCCACCCTGAGGTTAGCAACAGCAGACCCTCAGTAAGAAAGAGGCTTGCTCTCAATCGCCTATAGTATCGCTAAGCTACGTTAAGAAGTCTCCTGCTATCCGTTTATACTTAAAAAGGGCTTCTTGCTAGCGTATTTGCTGCAGCGCTTCATCTCATATAGATAACATCACAGAGAGCTTCTTCAAAATATCTTAATCGATAATCACATTAGCAACACCTTCTGCATAGACATAAGACCGATTCCTAAAGCAAGCACGCATAACGTAACATAATGCTTTTCCATATAATCGCTATCCTCTTCGCTGCTGTTGTAGCCGCTACTCCCAGCTCGACGCTCACGGCGCATGCGGACCCTAATCAGGGGACGATTTGCAGGGATAACGCGGAGTATGGCTCCGTTTTCGACGGGCCCGGCTGCGCTGGCGACCCGGTCCACCATATCACCCCCGACGTAAGCAGCATGTCATGACGCACCTATGCGTCGTTAGCTACTGCAAGCAGATACTAATAGCAGACCACTAGTGCTCCCAGACCTGCATCAAAGTCACAGACTACCCTATCGGTAGTGTTAGGGCGGAAGGAAACTAGGCCTATGGCACGACGTGCTATATGTACGACGACGAGAACTGCATGAACGAGATTGGTTAGACAGGCCTTACCTACGACGAAACAAGATGCGCGAGGCCTTTAAACTCTAAATAAGTCATTAAGAGCTGGAAGTGCACGTTTGGGTGTTAAGAGGGCGGCTGGGCAGACTTGAACTAATTTATGAGCTGTGGTTGTAGAGTAGACCTTTGACTTAGGAACTCTCTATCCTTTCCTCATTCCATTTAATAAAGGCTAGCCTTCAAACGTCTAAGGGGATTCCAGGTCTCTGTCTATTTATTATATATCCATATTAACTGACTCTCAGCTCATGGGATCTTCCTTCTTTCGTGTATGCTCAAGTTCTACCAATAGTCTATCTAGCTGCTAGGTGTTCTCTGCATACAGATACCTGGGCAGCGTGACGTTTGTTTAGTGTTTGGCATCCTCGCCAAAACAACCCTTAAGGTATAGCACCTCGACTGATAGCTCGTGTCGTAGAAATGCTACTACTAATAACTAACTATCTAGCCCCTTGCTAATGAGATTTATAGACTTAAGACTAACCGTTCGAAGTGTTGCTTCGTGTCTCTCTAGGAGTGCGGTGAGCTCGCCTATAGTATAGTCTAGAAACCCAAGGTGCAAGGTTCGTAGTCCAGGAACGAGGAGGAGTTAGGATAGTTCCGGGAACTAATACCTTTCATCTCGGTTCATAAACACCAGGTTAAGGTCAGAGATTGCAGTAAATAGGCCTAAGAAACCAAGGAACTCTGATATCCAGCCTTGCGTTTCTCTACTAAGGGGATCCGTAGGCGGCATCTCGTAGTTAAACCAGCGCAGCATACCAACCAAGCCGAATCAATCAATCAATCAATCAACCAATCAAGATAAGGCTATTCAAACAGTTAATCAATCAAGCTGATGGCGCCGTCGGCTTGATTAGGCTTAATAAGATGACGTTACCCGGAAAAGGGATAATCTAGCCTCCGGACTAATCAAAATTTTGGAAAGATTAAAAAAAAAAACATATTACTAACCATGCCCGAAAACGTTCACCATTAGTAATATAAAGACCTATAGCGGGATTCGAACCCACGACCCCATACTTTGTTAAATAAAGTTAGGAATTATACCACTTAACTATATGAGTACTAACAGATACTAGCAAGACAATTTCTATTTACTAAGTACCTTGCAACGCCCTTTTTTTTTTTTTTTCTAATATATACTACTACAGGGCTAAAACGCGCCTTTGGCCAGTAGGCTCGATTAACGCGTTTTTAGGCCACCTTGCTACGCCTCGAAGCCCTACCTATATACGCCTCTCGACGTCTTTTTTAATACCTTACCTATCACTATAATACCTCTACTAGCCTGCAATTAATATATTAATCACTTTATTAAGCGCGAGGCGTCGTCTCATGGGATCGCTACTCAGATTCGCACGTCATCTACTACTACTAGCAACGCCTTAACCATCGACCTAGCTACGCATAATACTCTCGAAGCCCTACCTCACGCTATATAGAAGGGCTAGCGGTTCGTTAATATTAATGCTATCTCGAAGAAGGGGAAGCGAGGTTATACTTCTTAGATCGCTAATAAGGGCATATTCATCTTCGAGATTATACCCGATAGCACGAGAGGGAGTACCTACTAGGTTTGCTAACGCTATAATAAAGCAGGGACTCTCGATTAACTATATAACGCTACTACTACCTCTAGCCCTGCGCAGCACCTTAAGCATAATCACAACGTCTTCCGAGATAGCTATAAGGCTAGCAATACGTCTGCTAACGATCCTAATAACTTTAGCACTCTATCTAAGCGCTACTAATCTCTTCCTATCGCTATACCTAAGCAGAAGACTCTATAGATCGAAGAGTTAGCTATAGGCTTCCTCATTAATACTAGCAACCCTCTCACGACGTTTAGCAATTAGTATATATAGCATATGCTTGCTCTATTCGATTATAATATCAACGCCTAGATATATTAGTCGAGAACTAGTCAGAGGGATCAACTTCGACAACTCTATATCTCTAAGAAGCAGCAGATCGAGGAGGAGATATAGAAGGCTCTCATAAAGGTCAGCGGCCCCGCAAGTGCAAGCAAGTCAATTCTGACCCCCATACTTGCTATTAGTGAGATTTTTCTTAGTGTTTTTGCTTACTTAGTTAACTTAGAAGTTATTCAATTCAAGCGCTATATAAAAACACGTGATCTATAATTACCTAATCTATATATATATATAAAGCTATTTACAATAGACTTAGCAAGCCGAAGCTATTATTTAGTTATATAACCCCCTTTTTGAGCTAGTTTTTCGATAGCTAGAGACTCTCTATAGTCTCTAGCTTCATATTTATCCGTTACGACGTGAAGGTTAACTTAGTAGTACTAAATGCCTTCTCGTAGTTAGCTGTTATTACTAGGATAGCGAGGATGTCGATCGCAAGCCGTGAGAGGGTTAGGAAGGTATCCGAATAGTCTAACTACTACTAGATAGGCTCGGAGGTCTCCTCTAGAGGTTAATAGAGATAGAGATCGAGCTTATCCGTCCGGGGAGGGGTCTGCTAGCGCTAGCTATTAACCTACTATTAGAAGTAACTATTATTATTATCTCGAGCTGCTAGGTTAATAGCAAGGCCTCTAGGCTGCCCTCTGCAGCTAGAGATACCCTCTTCCGGTTAATACTACTTATTATAGTACTCTATGAGTAATTTCTAAGCCTTATTAACCTATCCCTCTTAGTAGTTATTACTCTATATATCTTATAAGTATGAGATCCTATATATCAGATAGAGAATAATCATACTAGAAAATAGTAGTAACTCCCCTAACCTATTATAGTAGTAAAAGAGCTTCTACTATAACTACTTAATACTACTATAGAAGAAGGATTGCTACTTCTCATCGAGAGTATCGAATCATGAGGCAGCTCGTGAGGCTAGAGATGCCTAGTCTTCGCGCATGTAATATAGGAGGGCCTAGTAGTTATACTAATAATAACGACGAGGCCTTCCGGACCGGGTTTGAGATAGCTATAAGTCCTTAAAAGGGTCGTCGTTAACTAGAGGAGAGATCGTGGAGTTATAGTAGGTCTTCTAGTCGATGAGGTATAAAAGGAGGTATTCTAAGCCTATTATAACCTCCTATAGTTAACCATACCTATCCTTAACCCCCTACCCCTTATACCTCTTTATCTAGCAGTAAAAGGGCTCCAGGATTATACCTATCTTAGTAAGAACCTTCTAGTCGTCAGAAGATAATAAATCTGCTTCTAGTATATGCTATTTAACGTTATCGTTATTATTATTCGATAGTATAAAAGCCTGGATCTTATTCTTCTTCTTAATAGCTCTCTCGATCATAAGATATATATTATTCTAGCGGGTATTGTTATTTAGGATAAGCTAGGCCTCATGGGATAACTCGGAGAAGATCTAGAAGTCGGAGTCTCTATTAATCTCAGTTATAGCCTTCTAGTATTATTCAGTCTATTATAGAGAGGCCCGGACGAACTTAATGATGTTCCGGAGCTAGCTAATAGGCCCGAGCCTCTACTAGAGATTAAGGTTATTATTATAATATTAAATAAGCTAGTAATACTCCGACTCTGCCTCGAGGGTCTCCTTATTAGCGCTGAATAAAAAGGCCCGGGCTGCGAGGTTGAGTATATAACTATAGCACTTTATACGCCGGGCCTAGATATCTATCTCTATTATTGCAGGATATGTATCCCGATAGAAGGCATAGAGGTAAGTATTATTATTAGTCGCGTTATTAGAGATAGTTACTCCGATCCGGTCCCGGATCTTATATCGACTAACGACGTTGAGGAGGGTCTCTGAGAGGGTAATACTACTATAGTCTCTATAGTATTAAGAGAAGCCTAGGAGGCGTGATTATAACATGCTAGTAGTATTAATAAAGTAATATATAATGCCTATAAAGGCGTAGATATTAGGTAACGACTATAGATCGAATAAAAGGTATATTTTTAATACCGCTAAGTAGAGTTTAGTTATTATAAGAGCCTCTCTATACTAGCAGAAGTCTTGGAGACGGTCCCGAATAGATATATAACCCTATAGGACCTCGCTAGCGACCTCGTTATTATAGTATTATAGGATCTATTAGAGGAAGGTGTTCTTAAAGTAGGTAAAAGGGAGGTCGGCGGAGATGATAGAGGCGACGCAGAGATCCCTTAGGGTTATAATCTTAGCCTTAGGTATATTACTATTATTAAGGCATACCCTCTTATATAGAAGAGGGTTAGATAGCTCGGTCGAGGAGGTATAAGTATTAGCCTTAGAATCATTATCTAAGAGGGTAGAGATCCTGCAAATATAATAGCTACTTCAGCCTTATTAGAGTAGGCTTTATATAAGCAAAAAGCTTAGGATAATATACTGCACTAAGTGCTCTATAGCAGCAGTAGTAGCAGTAGTGCTAAAGATCCTAGGGGACCCTTTTAAGTCATATTATTAGCAACTCTAATAGGAGGGCCTAGCCCGGCCCTAAATAACCTTAACGAGGAAGTTGCTATAGTCCCGAATCCAGCTAGATTAACCCTAGCCCTTCCGCTAAGCTAACTGCTCCTCAAGGATATACCTCTTACTCCTTATAATAATAATAGGGAGGTTATTAATTATAGGATTTAGAGGGATACTAATAGTAAGGGTAGTTGCGATTTGCATAGAGATCTGCAGGCGCGGGGCGCCTATTACTATATACGCGTTAGTAGTAGAGGAGGAGGCAATAGCAGTAGTAGATATTATAAAGTTTAGTAAGGTAATATAGGTAAATAATAAGTAGGATATATAATAATAAAAAGCTTTTATAACTAATATCCGATTATAGTATTAAATATACCGTTCGAATCGTCGTGATCGCATCTACCTATTATCAAATTTTCAAAAAGATCCGCTATTATCTGGTATAGTGAGGGTAGTCTGAATAGCCTTAATAATATATATAATAATAGCGAGGTTAGCAATAGTAGCATATTTCAATAGCTAGGCATGCCTAAATAAATAGGGCGGGAGCTAATCTATAGCCTCTTATTAGCTAGATCTATATATATATAAGATAGTAAGGAATTTAACAAGTCTATGGGCTGCCGACTTACTCGATTGGGAAGTAGTAATGGCTTCCCCTTGCTTGCTTGGCTCATATTCCTTGCTGAAAGCTCTGCACTTACGGGGCCGCTGATAAAGGTTTATATATCATTCGACCTATAGACCTCCCCTAATCGATATGCTATTATTACTATCTTCAGCTACTTTATTAACTAGTCGGGCAAATAAACACAGTATCTCTTAGGTCTCCGCCGCCAGCCTAGTGCCCACTCTAGCGAGAATGTTCCTACTACGATATATATAGTTATAAGAGACTAGCACCTACTCGATAAGATTAGTGTCACGGTCTCTAATAATACTAGTACTAATAGCACTTGGATTAAGGCTCTATATCTATCCATTTCACGTTTATATATTAAAACAGACGCCCAGCATCGCCGAATTCAATACTATAGCTATATCCTTAACCTCATTAGTTATGCTATTATTCATAGGGTCGATAAGGAGGCATTCGAGCAAGAGTCTAACCATCTCATCAACGCTAGCAGGATCTAAGAGGACCTAGCCTATTAGAGGACTAGAGGACCCGTCGGTAAGCTTCGGAATATCATTAAGTATATCACATTATTGCTATAACGCTCCGAGGTCTTCTTATCTATTAGCAATAAGGCTAATAATAATAAGAACACTTTTACTCTATAGGAGGAGTTATCACAAGAGCTGAATCTAATATTAAGCAATACTACTCAATAGAACTCAACGTATAATATAATCCGCCGCGCCCTACTAAAACGTAACTAGATTACTAGTTATATATACTACTTCCTAAGCCTCGAGAATAATAGTAATTATATCCCTAATAAGGATATCCTAACTAATGAGGATTAGCAAGTCCTCGCTGAGTTAAATAAGATACTCGAGCCTCTCTACTTATAGACCAAGCGATATAAGGGCTAGGGCAAGGGTAATGGGCATAGTCGACTCTAGGAGATCCTAGCAGGCCTCGAGTATCTCTTAGATCGACTTAAGGACTAGCGCAAGCTCTATAATACCCCTACTTAAGAAGAGATTAACCTCATAGCAATATAAGTATCCCAAAGTCTCTCATTACAGTAATCTCAATCGATAAGGGCATTATATCGATCTAGCTGAGCATTAATCTCACAGACCCTATCGATTAATAATATCCCTATTCATTCATAGACTAAATATATTGCTACGTCGCTATACGCCCCTCGGGTTACTAACTTCAACTCTCACATATTTATACACCTATTAATTATTAATAGCTAGCAGGTACTTAATAACTACTATAAAAAGCTTAGAGAGTCTCCCCTCTACGCTACTATAATAATATTATACCCTAGTAGAGGTCTATAATAGCTCAAAAAGCGTTAGAATACCTAAGAGACTCGCAGGTAGCTCCATATTACTAAAAAAGGTCTTCGAGAGTATTAGGAGCAATAGTATACTGAGATAGCTACCTTTACTAATGAACTAGCTATTTTAGAGCCTCCACGAGGGCTATTTATATCAATTGCAATACCTCCAAGGCCCGAAGACTCTAATTATAGTCAATAGTTAGATAGCAGCCTTTATAATATTACTATTAACGAGTTAACGATTTAGAGAAGTATTTTAACCTCATAGTTACCCAGCCTGTCGACAATCCTATCTAGTAGTAGGTTTCGCATTAGCAAACCTTCCTAACGCTTAGCAAGTTTGCCCTCGACGTCTTCGCTATCCTAGTAATAGCAACCAACTACGAGAGGGCATTCAGCCTTACTAAACTAACGCTGATATTACAGAGGCTATTAATAAAGCTATCGCTACTTAAGGAGACGTAGTGCCTCTAGAACTAGATTCGAGGTAGTAGCGTTGCTATTAGTAGGCATTACTTCAAAAGGAAGGGTTAATAGAGGGCAGGATAATATCAAAATACTATATAATATAAGTTTCTAGCCTATCGAGATATCGTGAGGGCTTTACTAACTTCCTAAATAGGTAATTTATTAAGATCAAATCAAGATAGCCAAATCAAGCAAGTTTCAGGCGAAAACTCAGTCAATTAATCAAGCCAGAGCCCTCGTCTTGGCTTGATTGATTAGGATATAGCGCTGAGTTAAACTTATTATCGCGCGGAGTTGGGTTAACTATAAGACGTAATGTCGTAATAGTATAAAGTTGACTACTAATAGCCCTTTCCAGATTTCTTAGGAGTAGTAATATCTTTGGAATAATATATATACACCCTGCTATCAAATCCCCAAACTTAATAGAGATATGCTCTATAGGGAGACGACTCTTAACGATAGCATATAGCAGCGTTCTAATCGAAACCATAGTATATATAAGACTATTAGGAAGCAAGTTGGAAACGAATCGGTTTGGAAGCGTTCTAATCCGAGAGCTAAGTCTAAACGCTCCCCAAGGCCAAACATAGTCGCCTAGACTAACCCTCCTGTAGTTCTGCAGATTGGACAGAGCTTCAACTAGAAGGCTTATATAGAGGTTCTGCTAGAAGAACCCCACTTAGTCGTTCCACCTATCTTTATAGCCTAGATAGATAGACTCCTAGCTATTATCCCGTTCTAAGACCGGTTTACTATCGAGACGCCTAATAATATCGTACTCGTTATTAATCCTGAGATTAAATAGCCCCTTGTTACAGTCAGCTATCCGACAGTAGGGTCTGCTAACAGAAGTTGGGGATTAAGACGTAGTAACAATATACTAGGTCGTGGTCGTAGTCGTAGGCTGATAGTAGATCAGGTCTTCAGAGACTAAGGTGATTAGTCTTAGGCTCAACAAGGAATTCGTAGTAAGGGTAAGCTAAGAGTATCTATAGGGATAATTACGAAGTTAATTGCTAAAGAGCTATAGAAGTCTAACTATAAGCTAGGCTTAGGGTTATACTATATATAAGTCCTAAATAGTATTCTTTATCTATCTAGGGGCGATCACCTAGGTATATGAGGTAATTGCGATTAGTTGGAATAGCTAACTGATTACTAAGCGTTCCTTCCTATACTCTACTAATCGTTTCCTTATCTTATTATTATATAACTTATACTATAGTTCTTCTATACCGAGTAAGTTCCTATTATTCCCATGATCCTATAGTATAATTGTCCTATCCTAGCCGCCTAACGTCTAAGTAGGTCGGTTAACTATTATCCTTATATAACGGGTCGTAATATTAGGTCCCCTCTCTAAAGGTCTTATCCTTAAGACCTAATATAAGTAGGTTATTAGTCCTAGGTTAGGGATCTATTAATTATACTTCCCGATTTCTTTATAATATTAATACTATATCAGGTTGCGTTTAAAAATCGAAATCGAAATCTACTTCTACTCTTTATCGTTATAATTGCGCGCTACGTATTGCTAAGTTTGGTTTAGTTATTAATATACCTTATTCCTATTATCGTTCTTCGGGGAAGCGTTATAAACTTCTTCCTAGTAGTGAAGTTTATAGCGAGTATACCCGTTTAGGGCGGTCGTATGATACGGCGGTAGATGCTATTTATACCCATAGGTTTCTTAGTATCCTTTAGTTATTCTAACTTACTAACTATTATAATCGATCGTCTACTTAATGAAGCTGCGCGTCTAGAGGATGCTAAGGTAGCTAAAGAGGAGGTTTTAAGGAAAAGGGCTACTGCTTTATATGCCGCATAGGCTGAGTTAGATAAGTCTATAGCGCAGTTAGATTGCTTATATAAGTAGGAGAGGATAGTATTCCGAAAAGGTTGTGAGATTATAGAAGAGGAGTTAGTAGCTTCCTCTATATCGGAGGTTTAGTCTATAGGTGGTTTCGGGGTATTAGACTTAGATACTATCCTAGGTAACTAGAATCTAGGTACTCCGAATTTCTTATTAGGGGAATCTTAGTTTCCTATTAGTATTCCTAACTAAATAAACGGTTTCTTTTGCCTTAGTTAGTCTTCTTCTATTAGCAACTTTATAAAGCGGTATAGGTATCTAATTCGTTTATATCTAGCGTTCTTCTAAACTAGTATAATAGGTACTAGTATAGTTTCTCGTTCTTAGTATTATTACTAGTAGATCGTGAGTTCGTCTTCCGTATTAGTAATATTCTTAGCTAGTTCCTATATATTATCTTTATAACTATATCCTTTCTACTTAATAAGATATTAGTATCCTTCTGGTTCTTCTAGGTAGTTGAGGATTCGTTCGACTTCGTATTCTGGTTCGTTATCTTCTATAATAATAAGGTTGTTTATTTGCGATCCTTATAGGGCTAGTTTGAGTAACGAGATATAGAATACTAGGTAATATTTTATGGTTTCTAGAAGTTCGAGCTTATAGTTAACTAGTGAGATTACTCGTGAAATTTTAAAAGGTCCGAGTTTTTTATAGTTAAGTTTATCACTTAGTCGTTTTATTTTGATATTTCACTATATAAGATAGGCGCTATCTCCCTCTTTTAAGGTTAGTCCCTTAATCCTTTGCTAATTACTAAACCATGCTATTCGTTATTATATAAATTCGAGTTCTTTATATATGTTTTCTTAGATATCCTTGATTTATTATACTGAGGCGATAGCTTTTATTATAGCTAGGCCTATCCGAGGTTCTCTATAGGCAGTTGGTTCGAATCTATAGTTAAGGTAGAAGGGGGATTCCTTAGTACTTTCTCTGATTGCGCTATTATATGCGAATTAGGCTATTAGTAGCAATACGACCTAATTATCCTAGTTATAGTTAATATAGGCGCGGAGGTAGGTTTCGAGGATTTAGTTAATCCGTTCTATTTATCCGTCGGTTTGCGAGTAGAATATAGTAGATATTACTTATTTAATACCGAGTTATAATATAATTGAGTTCTAAAACTTAGAGGTGAAGATCTTATCTCTATCTAATACGATTTCCTTAGGTATATTATAATTAGCTATGATATACTTAATAAAGGTATAGGCGTATTCTTTAGCATTGCTTGCTTCTTTATATAGGATGAAGTAGGCATACTTCGTGAGTCGGTCTATAATAATAAGAATGCTATCAAAGTATACTCCTATAAGGGGTTCTCGAGACTTCAGTAGTTTGATAATAAAGTCGAGGAATATAGATTGCTAGGCTATTTGCGGTATAGGCAAGGGTTATAGCATGCTATATAGCTAGTATTGAGCAGGTTTGCTTTTAAGGCAGACTTCATAGTCTCTAATTGCCTTCGCTACGCGTTCTCTACTAATCGTTCCTCTATATCGTTATTATAGTTATTTCTAGGTTTTTATGATTCCTTAGTAACTATATATAGGATAGGTATGAAACTCCATAATTGCTTCGTCGTCTAGTTTACTAGTCGGGCTAGTACTAGATCGTCTAGCTATTATTAAGAGTTTAGTTGCTAGCACTAGGTCTCTATTATCGTTTCCTTTGAGGATTACCTAGGTTTCTTCTAGTACTAGGATATTATAGTCCGGTTATTAGCTAAGAGCGTTAGCTCTGCTATTATCTAATCCTTTATAGTAGATAATTCGAAAATTGAATTCTAATAAGAATTCTAACTATCTAACTTATCGTTTATTTAATACTTTTGAGGTAGTAAAGTATAAAAGGTTCTTATAGTCTGAGTATATAAGTACTTCGTATATAGTTCCTAAGAGCTCGGGTCTCTATTCCTTAAAGGCTTTGATAATTACTATTAGCTCTTTATTATAGATCTAGTAGTTAAGTTTAGGTCTATATAGTTTGCGAGAGAAGAAGGCATATAGGTATAGTTATCCTTCTAAGTCTCGTTAGGATAGTTATGCTCTGATTGCATAGTCGGATGCGTCTAGTTCTACTTCGAATTATTTCGTTAGATCTAGGATAATTAGGATAGGTTCGCTAGCGATAAGGTCCTTAATCTTTTGAAATGCTATCTATTATAGTTTTTCCTATATAAAAGGGGTGTCTTTATAGCTAAGGCTAGTAAGAGCTATGTTAATCTTGCTATAGTCTTTAATAAATTTTTAGTAGAAGTTAATAAATCCTAGGAATCCTTAGACTTCCTTAAGATTATTAGATACTAGCTATTCTTTAATAGCTTTAACTTTATTTTCTGATATATAGACTTTTCTAGGGGTAATAGTGAATCCGAGGTATTCTACCTTCTAGGTATGGAATTCGCTCTTTTCTAGTTTAACTAGGAGCTTAGCTTCCTAGAGAGCTTATAAGATGTGATATATATCTTCCTTATGTTTCTTAAGTATTAGCGAGAAGATGAGAATATCGTTAAGGTAAACTACTATGCAAATATTAATATACTTGCATAAGATATAGTTAACTATGTTTTAGAAAGTTATAGGGGTATTAGTAAGACTAAATAGCATAACGAGGTATTTGAAATATCCTTTCCGTGTTCTAAAGGTGGTCTTCTATTCTTCTCCTTTTTTTATTCTAATTAGGTTATAAGCTCTTTTGAGGTCGAGGGCTATAAATTAGTTAGCTCTATAGAGGAGTCGTCTTATTTCGTCGATTAGTAGTAGTAGGTAGCGATTTTTAATCGTTATCTCGTTAAGCATGCGATAGTCGATGCATAGTTATAGTTTCCCGTTCTTCTTTAGTATAAATAGGATTAGGCTTCCGGCTAGTAATATTAAAGGTCTAATATAACCTTTCTTCAGGTTTTCTTCGAGGTAATAGTCTAGGGCTTCTATTTCCATTGGATTAAGTCTATAGATCTTATTAAATCATAGTTCCTTCCCTTCTTTAAGAGGAATTTCGTAGTTAAAGCTAGTATATTTGGGCAGTCCGGTCTCTAACTTAGCTATAAAGAGTTTCTTATAAACTCTATACTCTTCTAGGATAGATAGAAATAGATCGTTCTTCTATTCGGGATCTATTATTAATATAGCTTCTTTTGCCTTAAGGTAGCAGATATATCGTTTTGCTACTCCTTATTATCTCGATTCGTTTAAGGCCTGATTTTAATAATACTACTTAGGGACTAAACCGTTATATTCCTAATAGAGTTAGCCTTTTCTCTAATCTATCCGTGGGTTATTCGTTCGTAGCTAGGGTAGTCCTAGCACTATATTATACGTTCCTATATTAGTAATATCTAATTAGATTCTTTCTTTCCGATCTAGATAGCTTATCTCGAGGGGCGTAGTCTCGTTATAGATAGTACCTCCTTCGTACTTGAATTCTTCTCCTTTTGCTATATATAGGTAGCATAGTCGTTCTTTTCCTCCCTATTATACTTTTAGCCTATTAATAGCTCGGGGGGTAATATAGTTAGCTTTAGCTCTGCTATTAAATAACGCGAGCGTTATTTACTAGTTAATAGTAACTTCTAGTTTGATATTATTCTTATATCCTTATAATACTTAGTATATAGATCTTTTGCTTATTACTTATTGTAATCCTCCTTTAGTAAGCAAGTCTAGTTTTTTAACTACTTATATAGTCCGGGGTGAGTAATCTATTTTCCTTCTTATCTTGCCTTCGTGAGGCTATTCTCATAGATCTTAACTTATAGAGGTCTAGGTCCGTTCTTTATGATTCTCTAGGTACGTGCTTTTTCCTAATAGTATATTTAATACTTATCTTATTAGTATTTATCCCATTTTATTATATCGTTATATTAATATCTTATGGGAAATTGCGGGCTAGGTCTGAAGATTATAAGGTTATCTTCGAATAATACTATAGTCTTTCTAACTATAACGGATATCGAGTAGACTTTCCGAATAGGTTCGTCGTTATATCTTCTGGGGTAGAATTGATAATTATGCTTTTCTCCTATATATTCTTTATACTTATTATAAAAGTATTAAGGCTAGAAGAGGGTTCGGTAGAGTTAATAGTCGCTTCTTAGTACGAGGTAGTCTTCTATATATAATTTGGGAACGTAGTCTCGTTCTTATTAGTTTGCTAGAGTGCTATAGAAGTACTATTATTACTAGTCTCGAAATATATTTACTTCTTAATACTATAGAAGTTGCTTAGTCTTATCTTCTTGATCGTCGGATTCCTCTTTAGAGCTAGAGTTATCTATACTAGGGGCGTGCTTATAGGTGATCTCTACTTAAGTATATTATCGAGTAACGTTATGAGGTTCGTCTAAGTTATAAGGTGAGCTTTCATCTTCTCTAAAAGTCTAGTTGCTAGTTATATTAAGAAGTTATTATTCTATTAGCAAGTTATGCTAATATTCTAGTTCTTTATCGGATTCTTCTTCGACCTATTTTTCGAGTTCTTAATTAATTTACTCGATCTAAGCGGGGTTTCTATATGCATTCTTTTGTTATCCTATGTGTGCGAGCATAGCTCTTAGTTATTCTTCTTATATAGGGTTATGCGGTTCGTCTTGGATTTATTCCAGGTATGCAAGTTTAGCTAACTAAAGGCGTGCGAGTTTTTATTTATTATCGTTTTCTAGTTTCTAGTTGCTTACTATAGAGGGTATGCTAATAGGTTTTTATTAGATCTATAGCGTCTTATTAAGCTATTCTCTAGGCTTTCTTGCTATTTTGCTATTATTAACGTGTATTATTGCTAGAGTCTTAGGATAAGTATCCGAGGTAGTTACGTTATATCCGGATCGTCCGGAGTTATTATCCCTTAGGTAGTAACCTAATATTTCTTTATCTTCGAGATGGATTCGATAGTTATTATTATAGCACCCGGTCTATGATAGCAACGTATAGGGGGCTTTGGAGATAGTGTTGACTTATCGTGGTCTCTCTATCACGGGCTTCTAAGGAAGCTTCTTGGGTTATGTGCAGTCTTTAGCAACGTGACCTTGCTTATTATAGTTCTAGTATTTAGGGTTCTAGGGCTTTCTATTATTAGGCTTAGTTATTATGCTAAGATCTATAGGTCCGCTATGTTATCTATAAGCAGTGCTTTGTCGAGTGTTATTCTAGTTATTACGAGGCTTATTATCGTTTTGTTAACTATTAAACTTATATTGAGGTTGCTACTAGTACTTGCATCCTGAATTAGGTCCTTATTATTTCTCGCCTTTTTCCTTATAGCGTTCGAATAACTAGTTATTAATCTTAATTGCAAGCTCGGCGTACTAAAGGAAGTCGTTAGGGCGATTAACCTTAATAATCTTATCTTTGACTTTATCCTTAAGTCCTTAGTAGAATATAAAGATCTTAGTTTCCTTAGTAAGGTTGAGTTAGATACTTAGTTATCTAAAAGTAGTAGCGAATTCTTTAGTAGATTTAGTTTATCGAAGTTGTAATAGTTTGCGTTTAGCTTATTGCTTCTCGTCGGGGTCCTAGAAAAGCGAGCAGAGGGTATCTTCGAATCCTTAGAAACTACTATATATATCGCGAGTTTCTATCGAGCATTCATCCAGGGTTTCATACTTAAGGAATTCTTCTTAGATAGGTTCGAACTATTTAAGGGCTCGTCCTCTAAGGTAGGTAGCTATATAGACTACCTTCTTGGTTTAATTAGTGAAATCGCTATAGTAGAAATTCTAATAGTTCTTAACTTGAATTAGGAATCCTTTGAGATATCCGGGGGTGCTATTATAGGTTATTAGGGAGCTAAGCTTAAGCTTCTGTCGTCCTCTGGTGGGGGTTATGATAATATTAGTAGTAGCGCGTAGGGTTCTGATTTCGTTCTAGAGTTCCTTGATATTAGTATTGCTGTTTTTTCCTCTTAGATAGATAACTTCGTTCTCTAGATCTATAATATGCTAAGGGCTATTTCCTAGTTATTATATTATTCTCTTGAGGCTCTGAAGTTCTATAGCGGTTTCGTTATATATAGTCTGGATTTTAGCGATATTATTATCTCCTTTCTTAACTCTAGTTCGGAGTTAGTTATAGGTGTCTTTTTTTAGGGTTACCTCGTTATCGGAGTCTATAGCTATAGGGGCTCTTTTAAGTTCTTTAGCTAGGTTTCGGACTAGTTGCTATAAAGAAGAGGAGGTTCTAGGAGTAAGTAACTTAGCGGAGGTGCGAGAAGATATCTTATCTATACTATTTAGTAGTCTTAATAGTTAACTTACTAAATAGGAGTAATTAAAGTATTATAGTTAGCTATCTAATAGTAGGGTTTGCTAATAGAAGTTAGGGATTGAGATATAGTAATAGTATACTAGGTCGTGGTTATAGTCATAGGCTGATAGTAGATTAGGTCTTTAGAGACTAAGGTAATTAGTCTTAGGCTTAATAAGGAATTCGCAGTAAGGGTAAGCTGAGAGTATCTGTAGGGATAATCACGAAGTTAATTGCTAAAGAGCTATAGAAGTCTAACTATAAGCTAGGCTTAGGGTTATACTATATATAAGTCCTAAATAGTATTCTTTATCTATCTAGGGGCGATTACCTAGGTATATGAGGTGATTATAATTAGTTAGAATAGCTAACTAATTACTAAGCATTCCTTCCTACGCTCTACTAATCGTTTCTTTATCTTATCGTTATATAACTTATACTATAGTTCTTCCGTACCGAGTGAGCTCCTATTGTTCCCGTGATCCTATAGTATAATTGTCCTATCCTAGCCGCCTAACGTCCAAGTGGGTCGGTTAACTGTTATCCTTGCATAACGGGTCGTAACACCCCTCTCGACTTATGTAATGCTAGGGCTGAATAAGGTGGTCGACATAAAGCTCGACGGCTTATATAGCTCTACTTAGAGTAGGGTCGTGTAAGATAGTAACGAGGTTCGAGAGGCTTTCCTTCTCAAGCATAACGAAGCGGGTGCAGAAGAAGCATGCTTGGAAAGATGCAGATATCATATCTCTCATCCGTCTGCAGGCCAGCCGAAGGGCTAGCAGATCGTCAGAAGAGAGGTCCTCAGAGATCTTGTTCGCTAGCTCGGCAGGCAGAGTCAAAAGATCCAGCGTTAAACTGAAGTTAGTTATTAGTTAGGCGCCGCAGTGGGGCTGAACCCCGCGCCATAATGGTTCTAGGTATGATGACTAATCCGACCCGGCTATTGGGCGCTTCAGTCCTGCTACCTAGATCGCCTCATTCTCCCCCCTTGCTTTCAGCTAGCACGTCGTCTAACCCTGAACCCGAATGCTTAGCTAACATGCTTCTTACCAGGCTGCCCCGCTGCGCAGATGCTAGCATATCCCCTCACTTGTATGATCCGTGCAGCCTGATATGCAAAATATTATAAGTATTTAGGCTCTTGCTCTGGGAGATATGAGGGATACGATGAAGGCTGCTATAACATTGAGCCTAGCCTCAATTCTAGTCAAGTAGTCTCATACAAGCTGGATTTGTTTAGCCAAATCAATAGGAAGGCAGACTCTCAACTCAACTCCTGATAATACTTATGCAACGCTCTACCTAGATCCTATCTTAGCTACGAAAGATTATGCTAATGAAGTCTTCTGGCCTTTTCAAGGCTATACGCAGACCCTTGAGAGTCTTCACCAGCTCTTCCCGCGGCCGTAGCTATAGGTCTATATTTCGCGGACTATCGCATTTGCTCGTAGACGTGACCTAGCCAAGCTCGCGCAACATACGGTTGCTATAACCCTTATGCTCTGGGAGCGTATTAGTATAGCTTAACCCTTATCGTCCTAGCCGTTAGCGACGTATCAGCGTTACTTACTAATCTTCTTCGTTATTTCCATCACGTCATAGGCCGTTCCACCCGAGTTTTTAGCCTATGGGAAGGAAGTAGGGTAGAGAAACCACATCATCCGCGTAACTATGACGAGGGCTAGCTGGCCCGGATCTTTTTTCTTAGCTATAGCGCTGAACGTATGCGAACCTTGCGCTACTTCTAGCGTCTCGGACGACGCGCAGATAGCTAGCATAATTATTAGCATAAGATAGTAGAGAGGGTCGTTAATCTTCTTAGCTAGGTAGTTTATAGCGATTTAGTAGTAGTCCAGGACCTTCGCATCCCCTTTGCCTAAGAATGTCGCCTTAGCCTAATTGAAGCCGGCGAGAATCAGACTAGGGATATTAGTAAATAGTAAGGGATAGCTAAAGTCGATCTATAGTTAGTATTCCTAGCGCTGCACCCGGTCCTTTACTATCCTCTCATGCTTGATCTCCGCCTCCTATGCTGCACGCTGCAGCGATCTAGGGGGGTTGGAGGGCGCTGGCTATACCGTGGCTTAGCCCCCTAGCTGCACGACGCTTCTCGAAGTGAGCTAGCTGTGGGTAGAGTTAGGCACCTACTCGATGCCGGCGGCGAGGAAACAGCCTATAATAATAGCGACCTATATCTCTATATCGATCCCGTCTGCTAACTTATAACTATTAATAATAGCGAAGTGAAGTATTAGTAGCTACGTTATGTTTTTAGCTGCGAAGGAGTCCCTCCCCTTCTCACTACTGATCACCCGCAGGAGTTCAGCAACGAAGTCGTGCTACGTGCGCTGCTTTGAGATAGCGATGGCCACGCGCTCGCTGCCGAGTTGTAACCCCCGATATAGTTGCTATAGCGCCTTCTATGTGAACGCATCGGGCGCTGCCTCCCACGCTGCTATAGCCGTCTCGCATGAGGCTATATCCTCTATCGTGATAGGTCTACCCGGGTCGCTACCACCCTCGTGAAGGCGGCGCCTGAGCTGCTGCATAATGAATATCTTCATCTGCAGGACCTATAGCTCACGGACGAGCTCCTCGGCGAACGCAGCGACTGCAGTCTTGCTTGCGAATGCATGCTCGCCTAGTTGCGCGAACTAGATAGCACTCTCCTAATAAGATGCAACTCGGGCGCCATAGTAGTGGTGCAGTTCCCGAATGTGTAGAAGCATAGGCTGCCCGGTCCTAGCGGAGTGGGGCTACTAGCCTATGTTAATAATAGCCCCGCCCAACCCCGGGGCGCTGAGGCTAACTATAGCTAGGTTGAGGAAGGGCTAGCCGCCTGCCTATAAGCTCTTAAGCGTGCTAAGCAGCCTGAGAACTATTCTCAGGAGGTATTATAGATATCCTAAGAATATATACCTGCCTAGCTAGTTAATAATAGCGACTGCTTCTAAACGCGCTAGGTTGAGCCCCTGCTCGCTGCTAAGGATGAACTAACGCTCTATTTCGTTGAGAACAAGCTCAAATAGCTGCGAGTATGCGCATATAATGCGTAGGAAGATCTCGAGTGGTAGCGACCGGAATATATGCACAAACGACTCGTGCTCGATAAGGAAGAAGCGTATTATTTAGAAGATAGGCTTAATAATAGTCTTGAACGTTCGCTTAGCGCTAGTTATGCGCTGCATATCCAGCGATATAACTTGCTCAAGCCGGAATGCAACCTCCTTAGCCTCTATAGCGACGTCGATCTGCTAACGCTCCCTTACGAAAGGCTTCGACTCGTTAGGGCTGCGGATGATGCGTAGCAACTGCTCGCGCTTCTCCCTCGCTACTAACGTCGCTCCGGCATCCGACGTCGGCACGGTTAGCGCCCCTATTGCATACCCTTTCGTGGCCAATAAGTCATGAGGGCTGTAGCGGACGCTTCGCTTGATATTTGAGTATCCCTGGAAGTAGCTAAACGAGAGGACGTCAGCGCCCTCGTTTTAGTCGCTCATGTTCCCCTTCATAGCAGCAAAGAGCGAGTTGAGGAATATAGGCGGGCAATTGGATAATATATTCCCATATATCGGGTGGAACGCTTACAGGTAGAAGGTGTAGTCGCGGGTGCTTGCAAACTCTCTCGCAAGCATATTTCTATCAGCAAGCAGATAGTGCGTCTCCGAATAGTTAGCCTTAGTAGTTCTATTGCTATTAATATAGATAACGAGCGTATATGAGACGGCTATAATATTTTCTAGCTAGAACTGCATCTCAAGCTCCGACACGAGCTTCCGAAGCCCGTCGTATTTATTGAATATCCGCTAGTACCTCGCGTTATCAATGCTGCTACGACTGCTGCGCGTGCATCTATTCGCATTCGTCGCTCCCTCCACCTCTGCCCTCCTAGGCCTATTATTAGCTATGGATAGCTCTTCGAGCTGGAGCGTCTCGTCGTCGTTATCTTTATTTATCTAGCCTCCTCCAGTTTCTTCCCCGTCTTCCTCATCCTCGCTATCTTCCATGGCGTAATACCTCTCCTGCAGCAGGTCGTACAGCTCCTCGCTCACCTCGATCTCGATATTAGCCCTGTAGTCATAAGCGTGGAAGGCTAGCTCGTGCTTCGCCTAAAACGACGTAGCACCCCTATATCGCCCCGACCAGGCTATCTAGCCTTCTATAAACGCCTCCTAGAACGCTATCCACCGGTTCAAGCTGATTCGTTAGCTCTCCTGACCGCCGGGCTGCTATAACCGCTGGATACCCTCACCGAGGAGCGCTAGGAACTGAAATATGCCGGTGATATACGAAGCCAACTCGCAGGCTAATAGTATTAGCATCCCGCTCTTCTCGCTAGCCTGCTCGCACCTCCGTTAGGCTTCTGCAGTTAATAACAGCAGCTCGGAAACCTCTCCCGTCATAGGGTGCATAATAATAAACCAGGTCTTGCGCGTAGCTGCCTGCGCGATCCTGAACGTCCTGCTAGTGATATCGAAGGGGATCCCGCTAATATGCTTCGCCCCGTATAGCGCTAACTACCGCTAGAAGGATATAGTAATATTATTAAAGATTAGCCTGCTATATCTTGATATTAGCCGGCCTGGCTTGCTAACGACGCTGAAGAAGTTAAGATAAAACTGCGGGAAGAAGCCGTCTGATAGCCTCGCCTAGGTGCACCCTGCCCTGCGCGACCTGAAGTTAATGGTATGCTTCTCCTGTATTATCTTAAGTGCGTCTATGGACTCGAAGTCCTTTGCTAGCACTCTCTAAATAAAGCGAGCTGCTGTTTCGATAATGCTTGCGTATCGAGCACGAGTTAGCTATATACCTGATTATTACGCTCGGCGTCTCGGTTCCGATATGCTCACCTTGGAGGCGATAGTGACCAGTGGAGTGATTAATCGCCTACTGCTACGTCTCCCTGCTTATACCTCTCGCGCCCCCGTCCTCCCCTTTGTTATCTTCTTCTTCGCTCTGCTACATATCGCTAGGAGTGAATCCTGCATCTTCATCAAGGTTATTATAAAGTTCCTCGTTCGGTAACGAGTAGATAGATATCTTAGGGGTGCTAATGCTACTCTACTGCTATGCTGAGTTATAGCTTCTTGCTTCTATGCTTAGCACTTCTTATCATCACTTAACGCCCTGAGGGCATCTAATTATTTATATCTATGCGAAGCCTTTTATTTGCAACGCCTATTCCTTCTATGAATTTAGGTATATTATAATAAGATATTATATTCGCCCCTCTCCTGTTGCCCACCTCCCGTGAGACGCTATATATGCCGATAGATACGAGCCGTTTGCGCCTGTCGGAAAGGAAGGGGACAAATAACAAAAAGCCCCGCGGGGCTTATACAGGGTCTTATTTCTTAGTGGTTATACGTTCCGAAGCGAATGGTTTGCATTTTCTAGCTCGTTTCTGGCGCATTATGACGGCTATAGATATAACACTAGGGGCGAGATAGCAAACAAAAACAAATATAAACAGATAGAAAGAATATTATAGATATGATAGCGAGATATAACTATTGTACTAGCTGGAATGGCTCTTGCACGAGTGAATCACGACAGACCGGGTCCATAGCATAGCGATATAGGCCCAGGACCTACCTTGAGGCATACCTCCCGACCGCTCCTGAGAATCATTTTTTTCTCGCCCGCAGGCCTATCTTCTAATGCGGCGTCGGTTTAGAGATAGAACTTAGTATTGTTTTTAGGCCACCTGCTCTAAGAGTCGCATCTATTGCTTGCCGTTGCTTGCTACCTGCTAGTTAATACGGGGAACTATCAGACCAAGACTGGCTATCCTCGGGCGGGGAAGTCTCCAGGCTGCTATAAATAATTCCTCGTACCTCTCTCGCGCTACCTTCTCGAGCAGGCCTTCGCCTCTATGCTAATAGTGGTAGGTTGATATCTCGAGAAGTTAATTCTGGTCTATGCATCCCGCCGTAGCTATCGTCGTCGTTGTTATTATCATTACCCCCCCTATCGTTTTTATTATCGCTATTAGCGGGAGGATGCCGAGCTAGCTTATTTAATAAGACTACGCTAGCTAGGACGATTCCTTGCAGCTCGCTTGCAGATACTGCTAGGACCTTTTCGATCCGCCGCTAGAGGGCGAGAAGCATAGTATCCTTCTTTTATACTAGCTAATCGCTCAGCCGGATAAGATCAGAGCAGAAAGCAGATATAAGCATCAATACCTGCGCCTCGTAGAAGCATGCCTCGTTAGCGTCCACCGTTTCCTATGCAGGCCGGAGGATATGCATCCTATCTTAAGGGTTAACAGTACGCCGGATAATTCGTAGGAGGCGTGCTTATGACGCGTTCTCGAACCGCCTCCCGTATATTAAGTCGTTAATATAGGTGATTAGGCTAGCGAGGAAGGACTATGCCTCTAGTGTCCAGAAGACTTTAGCGTTATATCAGGCAAAGTCTAGGACTTGCTGCTGGAGACGTAGTGCTATATTCGCAGGGAAGCTGCTCGAGTCGCCCCTGGATGAGCTGAGGCTATCGAGGGCGTCTTCTAAATGCTCTAGTAGCTGCGGCTTGTTCTTCAACTTAGGGTTCACACTTTCGCGTTCAACTGCGCTTAAGCGGTTCACCTAGCCAATGATATGCTATAGAGCTTGGACGGCTGCCTCCATCTCTAGCCTCCTGTTGCAGAGGAGCCGCTTCAAGTCTGCGAAGTGAAGGTCCGTCCCGTTCTAGATAGCCCGATATACCGCCCTATATATAGCATCATCCAAGGTGTCTAGTAGGCCGGCTACGCAGCGGTCACTATTGCTAGTGAAGAACATAGCTTCGACCATATCTTATGTAGTCGATATCCTGCCCGGGGCTATCCTACTAGTTTCCTTGCTACCTTATAGCCTAGATGCTAGACGACTCCAATCTTCTAGTCCGAGGTCCTGCATCTCGTCGAGGGGCAGGGCCTCGAGCGTGGCTAGCACGGTCCTTATCGTTATAAACTAGTATTTATCTATCTAAAGGCCGGCTATCTACTCGAAGGTGGAGATATTGAAGGTCTTAAGCCCTAGATAGGTCTAGTACTAGCGCGTCGTGATTTCCCTCCACCCTTTGTGGTTCTAAAGCGTGATAAGCTAGCGTATCAGAAAACTCTTCTCGCTGCTGAGATGGAGAGCCTCGACAAGCCTATAGTTAATAGTTACTTAGCTCCCTATATTAGAACCTGCTACAACTAATGCGATTGACACTAGATGGTTCTAGATCTGCCTATGATTGTCCGGAAGGCTTAGGTCCCTGCAGTTAACGCGTAGTTTGATATTGAGGTCTGCAGGGAGATGATCTATAGGGTTCTTAACGCTCTTACGTTCCTGCTAATATCGAGGCGGAACGAGGCTCACCTTTATTATATAGTTCATACGTCCACTAGGCGTTAGACTCTAGTACGCCCGTTGCCTTAATATACTCTCGGAGGGCATAAAGCCGGTGCTATCCCGCTATAACCTCTACCTTGGTCTTGTTGACGGAGGACTAGTGGAGGAAGTTTGCTTCGCTGTCGCTGTCGCTATCGCTTTTACTATCATCTCGGGCAGTAGTATCGCTACTATCCGTTCTCCGCTAGATCCGATGGACTTCGTTAGCGCTACAGAGGATGAGTAGACGGTTCTCCGGAGCGCCACATTCGAGGCCGCCCTTTATAAAGACCTCCATTAGCTCTCGAACGTAGCCTGGCTCGACGCAGCGGTTCCTGCTGGTGCTCTATGTTATATCTAGTATATCGATATATAGCTTACCGATAGCTAATAAGTAGGGCTTTGCGCGCTCCCAGATCGACTCGCTTTCCTGGAAGGGTATATGCTTCTTCGAGCAGCGTTTCGGGGCTGACTGCGCAGCACCTCCGTCTTCGCTACCGCCTTTCCGTTTCATCCTAGCTGCTATACTAGCTATATCGAAGCTCGGCGTTTTTCGTTTTATTACTTTTCCTTTATCTATAACTATAAATAAGTAAGTAAGGAGAGAGAAGTATATAGAGCGCAGCTAATTGAGTTTTCACGTTCTAGGGCTGTTTTTATATCGCTCTATCCCGATAGTCGACTCTCGCATTCCAAGAGCGTTAGGAATATCATAGGTAGTTATGCTATCTTTCTTATCTGCACCTTTCTTAAACCTCCCTTGCATGCCTTATCAGAGAAGGAGAGGAGCTGCCACACCTCTCACATTCCCATATAACCCCACCTGTCCTATAGCTGCTTTTCGTTTTGAAGCCGTGTGCCCGTACGCATGCCTTTCTAATGCACCCACCTATTCTGTTGTGCGCGTATACTACTACTAGAGCTATGTCTCTGCTGTCTCGACGTAATATCGATGTCTGGGCTATTACCCCTTTTGGTTTCGGTCACGTCAAAAGACTAGCCCAATAGCTATATATATCTTCTCTATATTCCTCAAGGCTTCCCTATCTTTATTATGATGATAGCGATAGCGGATGTTGATTCCCCCGTCGTAGCGAATGCTGTCACCTATAAAAGCAACCCTACTGTTTCTCCATTGCTACTCCCCTATGACTTATGCTACTAACATGAGCGTGTCGACTAAGCCCCGGGGGGCTTCTGAGGGCACCGCTAGCTCGCTAGCATTAATATCTTAGCATCTTCCGGTCTTCTGACTAATCGCAGCTCTATCTTCTTATTAACATACTCGAGGCCGGCCTGGCCTGCAGATCTCCTATAACATAATATGCTATTGCTCCCCGCTGCTCTACCTCTATTCACGAGGGATTATAGTCTTCTCGTCTGCGTGGAGTGCTATTCGTTATCCTCGCTGGTTTTGATTAGCTATATATATCGGGAATTATCCCTTGATGCTATGCTATGATTAGCGATAATATATAATAACATGCCTCTGCCTGCCTCAAGTCCTATGCAGGTGTGATGAGTTCGTTATGCGATAGTAATCATACTAAGCTTGGTCCTGTTAGACGGAAGCGTTTCAAAGGGACTTTATAAATATACGTTCGAAACTTAGGTATTATATATATGATTATAGCTGCTGTTATACGCATAATAATACTGGATATGCTGGATATATTCCTTGGTTCCTAAGTATTCAGCTGTCTTATACTCAGCGCCTATGACGCATGACGGCGTATAGACGTTTCCAAAATATTGGCTTATTAACATGCTAGGTAGCAAGTAGCGGCATTTGCATCAATCAGATTTCATAATAAAGATATGAAGAAAAGCAGGCAGGAAATTCACTGCTGCCTCTCCGCTACGCCTATTCCTACTTTATTATTCTAATACTAAGGTAGATAGGTAGGGAAGTTTATCTATAGGTCTTTTATTATCTCTTTCTAACATCTAGCGGCCGTATTACCGCATTTTACCTATAGACCTCGCTCATGCTCCAATAGCATTAAGCCGCGTAGCATACTTCGATATATGCCCGACAGTAGTTATATAATCGGTGGGCTTAGGTAATATGAAGAAGGGATGGATGAGATAACAGCAGAAGCCTGACAAGGGGTACCTAGCTATTTGTTTCTAGCTACGCCTCATATCCTATATAACGCTCTTGCTCTCCTGCTAGTAGCTGCGGGATA
The DNA here is from genome assembly GCA_026260285.1 of Colletotrichum sansevieriae. Taxonomy (NCBI): domain Eukaryota; kingdom Fungi; phylum Ascomycota; class Sordariomycetes; order Glomerellales; family Glomerellaceae; genus Colletotrichum; species Colletotrichum sansevieriae. The sequence continues at coordinate 45,705 of JAOQIF010000454.1, forward strand.
TAGGGCTATCTATGTCTCGTTATCGCCTCTTCCCTGACTGCTTCGAACGCCCTTTAACCTATTTTGCCTACGACGAGATACGCACTGGAGATACTATCCATACTATATTAACTACTTTATAGGTCGTGGCCCTAACGGTGCCTATTCAGGGTCTTCGGACTCAGGCGTGGGCGCCGACGTCGCTTGTTAACTAACGAAAAGCCCCCTCCTTCTCATCGAGGGGGTAACACGCTCAGCGCCTGCTAGCTAGCTCTGTTTGCCCTATTATTTATATTCCAAAGCTCCCTTGCTTATATTATTTAGTACGTCTTTGGAATTTATTGTAAGCAGCTATCGAGTCGAAGATATATATATAGATTGGATGGATTCTTGTTCTCCTTTTTCCTTTCCATATTATACTGCCCCTTAGTCTTATACTTCTTCTTCTGCCTTTCTGATCCTATATATATTTACCTATATTCATTAGCATGCTAGTTTCTCCTATGGACTACTTCCCTCCTATATAGCTGCTACTCCTGCTATAATATAGCTATTATGAAGTGATTAGCCCTATCCAGCAAGTTCTATGCGGTCCTTTATCTTTAGTCGTTTGCTTAGGAAAGGATTTTCCATATCGGAGAAAAGCATAGCGGGTCTTCTCTATTAGCTATAGAGGTATATTAGTTACTGCTAATGCCGCTAACGCATGCTCGGAAGGATAGAAAGCCCCGCGGGGCTTCCTAAAGATATTGATTATGAAATCTGCCTAGCCTACTGGCGAGCTTACCGGAGAAAGCCCCGCAGGGCTTATAATAAGGAGCATATCTAATATCTACTAGGCGTGCTGAAGACCGATTATAGAGAGAAAAGGCCTTTCAGGGGCTCTTGACTGGCTTAATAAGTCCTTCTGCAGACCGTTAAGTCTATAAAAACTAAAAAGCTCAGCGTAGCATCTCAACGAACCTTGGGTTCCTTTGGCCTACTAGCATACTTCTTATAGAGAGACGAAGAAGCCCCGCGGGGCTTCTTATTCTATGCTATAACGTAAGCTATTTTAGATTATTATAAGAAGCCCCGCGGGGCTTCCTATAAACGATAACCACAGAGCTACATTAGCTTACTAATAAACTTATATAGAGATAGAGAAGCCCCGCGGGGCTTCCTAGCTATGCTATGAGGTAATTTCTGCTGCTAAATAATACAGGAAGCCCTATGGGGCTTCTTAAGGATCTTTACTGTAAGACCTATCCAGCTTACTAATAAGCTCACTAAAGATGTATAAGCCCTGCAGGGCTTCTCTATACACTAATTATATATATAGGTCTAAAGCTAAGCTGCTGCTCAATAGGCTTACAGAACCATAGAAGGCTCCTGAGGTTCTCTTTATTAATAAACTATAGAGGCCGTCCGTCTAGCTTATAGGTAGGGTTATAGAGGGGAAGAGAAGCCCCGCGGGGCTTGTTAATTAGGTGCGCACGACTTCTAGCTGAAAACTAAGAGATTAGTCTATCTATATAGAAATATAAAAAAGCCCCGCGGGGCTTCTTCTCGTATTAAGAGACGATGAATAATGAAGAACTGCTATAGACTACTGCTCCTACCTACCTACCTACCTACCTGCCTACCTTCCTATCTCCCTTCCTACCTGCCTACCCGATTCCCTAGCCCTAACCCCCCCCCGACCGGTGCTGCTGGCGCCCGTTACTACTGCTAGCGACACTAGCAATATTAGGCTACACACACACGGGGTTTACCCGCACGTAGGGCGTTCGACTCACCTGGTCCCGTTTCCCCTGCCAACGAAAAACTCGGCGTCCATCAGCTCCGAAACCTTGTCAGCAAGCGCTCGCACAGTCTCGGAATTGATGATTTCGTAGAAGGGTAAGTCAACAAACAAGTACTGAGTGATCCAGTCTCTCAACTGACTGGTGTTCAACGAATCCAGTCCAAGCTCGTCGAGCATCGTGTCGGGGCGAAGCTCAATACCTGGGCGAGCGAGTGAATCAATCAATACGTTGATCAGAACCTTGGTAATAAGGTCCACGGTTGCCTTGTTGCGCAGCTGACTTGGATCTGTTCTGGCGATGCGGACAATAGCTTCAAGGCTGTTTTCTTGTGGCGAGTTTTCGCTCGGGTGGCGTTGACTGTTATATGTATAAGCCCCACTCGTCCGGGCGTCTCGTTTCCAGAGGACCAGTGTGGATGGGTCCGTAATGGGTCGCTTGGTCCAGAGACCGAGGACAAGTTGGGTCTTGTTCCCTTCCCTGTCGCTGGACTCTTGGGGCCTGCCATGCAGAATACTGACTTCCAGAGCTTCCAAAAGGTTCTGCTCGTTCAGAATGCAGCAACCTACGGCCTCGGCTTTGCGAACTGTGTCGTCCATCCGAGCTGCTATGCCGACATCTCCCATAACACCAATGTCAATAACTGAAGCGGCCAGCCCCATGCCACGTCGGTAATGTGCGAAGCCATCCAGGAACGTGTTTGCAGCATTGTAGCTGAGCTGGCCAATTTGGCCAACAATGCCACTCAATGATGAAAACATGACAAAGAAATCGAGCTTGTGGTCCAGGAGGGCCTCGTGAAGTCGGAGAGTGCCATCTACCTTTGATGCTATGCTCTCCACCCAGTGGTCCATAGTCATTTTCGATATAGCGCGGTCCTGTTCAGATATTAGTTTTTGAACTGCAAATGAAAGCTCCGACTCAGGGGAGGGGGCGCTACATACCCCTAAGACCATAGACATTTGGAAAACGCCAGCAATGGGTCGTTTTGCCGCTCTGACAGTTCGGGAGAGGTCCTCCGGGTTGACAACGCTGCCCGCCACTGTCGTCACATCACAGCCTTGACTTCGCAGCTCCCCCAGGAAGGGAGAGGTGTTGGGTCCCTCTCCAGCCGAGCGTGAGAGAAATATGAGTTCTCTGGCTCCCTTTTCCACTATCCACGTTGCGACAGTGCGGCCCAGTCCGCCGAGGCCTCCAACGAGAATGTAAGACGCGTCAGACCGGAAGCGGAGCTCAGTCTGTGAACCTGACATGGAGAGCTGCTTGCGCGCCTTCTCGCTCGGAACCCGAAGAAGTGCATGGCCAAAATCAAAGTTAGTTGCCTGGAATGCTCCACGGACCTGTTCGGCTTCGAAAATATTCCCTGAATTGGCTTGACCGGCGGCGAAGGGTGGCTTGTAGGCCTGCGACCCGTGCAAAGCCTTTGCGATCAGTCGAGGATCAGCTTGCAGTAATTGGTGAAGCTGCACGAGGCGGTATGCTTGGCTACCCCGAAGGAGCGGTGTTGCGTCGTTTACAAATTCATGTGACTCTAACAACACGTTCAAAAACGTGCCAGATGAAGATAAGTAGCTTAGCAGCGAGGTGTGCCGTTGCTGGCCCCTAAAGGTGATGATGTAGTCCGCCTGCAAATTGCTCAGGAGGTTGTTCTCCAAATCTTCGTCAGACAGGATGAAAGACGCGGGGATCTGAAGGCCGTTCTCCAGGAGGGACTTGTGGGAAGGTGATTTGACAGTAAAGTACAAGTTTGCCCCAATCATCTGCAGGTGTTGTACAGTCGCCAGCCATGCAAGACTTTTGACGAAAGGTAAGAGAACAGTCTTTTCGTCAAACATTGTTAGCAGCCAGAACCAAAAGCGTGTTGTCCATGAACCAAGACGCCACTTACCGCTCCTTTCTCTATTTTCCCAAATTCCATAACACATAAATAGGCGGCCACACAGGCAAGGGGCATTGAAGCAGCATCCTCAAGTGGTGTGCTGTCGTCAAGTCGGAGACAATTTGTAGATGCAATGTCCAGGTGGCTCGCAATAGCGCCATTTGCGAGAAAGGCGACCCTGTCTCCAACTTTCAAGTTCTGCACGCTACGGCCAACCTCTTTTACAATGCCAGCGCCCTCTTGACCCAGATGTAGAAACCTGGTGTCGACGGCTGCCCTGGCCAAGTTGAAGTCCTACGGGTAGAGTCGCTTAGCTGGCGAACTAAATGGAGGTTTGTGAGCTGTTCACTTACATGTTTGCTAACCGATGCCACTTTAACCTCAACTCGGACCTCTTCTGGGCCGACAACGTCTGACAGTGGATAATTTACCCACTGCAAAGAGCTGACATCCTGAGGTTTTCCAAGGGTAAGTTTTGCAGACGACTTTGTCCCAGCCCTCCGTGAGGAGCAGCGAGAAAGCTCTTCTTGTGTCGTCGTCCATTGAAACCTCGGCACTTTGAAGGAATTGTCTTCAGCAATAAAGATCTCAGCATCCGGCGGCTCAAAAATATCGCTGAAGCGTCTGTGCGGCAAGTTCCTGATAACTCGTAAAAGGTTTTTGCTCAACATCTTTGGATCGCCTGCCTTGGTGTCTACTTCGACCACGGTAATGTCGTCTTTCACCTCGTGGTGCAACGTACGGGCAAACCCATGGATCATAGCGTAACGTGCATCTTTACAATCTCCCTGGTGGCAGGGGAATGTTACCCAAATAAGCGGTCGCTGTGACCTAAGAAGAAGTCCGATGAAGCTCATAAAAACCACAAAGGCCTCGGGACTATCGGCCAAGTTGTAAGGGTACGGGCCTGCCAGGTCTAGGAAAAATACCAAGGGATCTTTTCCAGGGGGGATATTATCCATGGGGGTTTCCTGAAAGGTGATCGAAGCGATTGACAGGTCCGACTTGAATTGCTCGACAAGTGTGTACTTTTCCTTGGGTTCGATGATGTGGATGTGTTGAGGGACGTCAGGTAGTAGGGGTCGTAAGATGAGGGGTGATCTAAGCTCGTCACTTTCGCTTTTCCAGGATAAGTCAAAACCGGCGTGTCTGAGTGCCGACAGAAGATGCCATTCCCTGGACTCTGATACTTTGTTAAACGCTACTCCTTCGTCGTCTGTTATGCCTGTCAGTACCCTTCTGTCTTTTCTCACGGTCCCAAGAATTACCATGAAGGTTTTCAACCAGGATGAGCACTCCGGCCCCGGTGGGTCGAAGCAAAGTCTTTGTCAAAGTAAAATACTCGTCAAATTTCTCTGTCAAGCCCTGAGACGCCTAGTGACCGAGTCAGCATTCTTGGTGAAATCGACTTGTTATTTCTGTTAGTGATACCCACATTGTTGCTGATAATAACATCGTAGCCCTCTTTATTCGCCGGGTCGTTCGCAACAGTAGCCCAAGACTCCACTTCAAGGCCGTCGACGTCTCCCAAATATTCTTTTGCTTTCCTACATCCTTCCGAGGATGTGCCTGCGTACTTGTACTCAGAAAACATCTGACGGCCTTTTGTTGGTCGAAGATACTCTAGAAGCCACTCAGTCGTCTTTGTTTCAGAGCCTGTACCAATTTCCAGGATCCTCAGCTGTGGGTTGGTGTGTGTCAGAACGCTCATAGCTGTTGCCAGGCACTTTTCCGAAGTTCCCTCAAGCTTGTGAAATGGGTAGAATGTTGCGGAGTCATGCCACTTGATTGTACTCAGAAGAGGCATTTCATTAGTCTGGTTGAAATGGTGGGCTGTCGGAGTCGCCTCAATGCCGCTCATAGTCATGAGCTCCTGGCCGTCGTCTGTGTAAGCATAGACTGTCCCTGAAAGCTTCCCATCCAGGGTTGACACTTCTGTTGTCCCCGTAGTCCAGAAAGCCATGTTGTCCTTGTGGCGCCAGAGAATGATGTGCCTGACAGATGTAGGCATGTATCCGTACTTGGAGTGTCGTGGCAAACCATAGCAATAGGCTATGCCCATCATCTGCAAGCACTGATCGGTTGCCGATGGATGGATAAGATAATGTCCCTCAGGTCCATCTTTCAAAGGATCTACACGGGCTGTTGCCGCCATCTCAGAGGGGCTCGCGCTAACATTATCGATGCTCCGGAATGCAGGGCCGTATGTGTAGCCTCGACGCTGCACCGCATCATACCATGATTTCGGGGATACGATGCGGGGGAACACGCTTCTCTTTATGCCCCTTCGAGGCCGATGGGGAAAAGGACCTGCGCATACCAGGGTGTGACAGTTGTCTGTCCATACTTTATCTTTCCAAGATGTGATCTGAACGCTGTAATAGGTTGCATCCCCATCATCAAGACGTCTCATTCTTGTGTGAATTTCGACCGGTTTGCCAGGATCCAGTTGCAGAGGCTTAGTCACGACGAAGTCTCTCGCCTCAAAAGAGTCTAAAACCCCGCCCGGTGTGACTTGGCGTAAAGCCTCTTCTGCTATCGATAGAAACCCAGTAAACGGAAAGATGCACAGGCCGTCGATGACATGATCAGCCAACCAGGGAACATCTTGGATGTTCAGCACCTTACGCCAGGCTGGCTCCAAAGCGCCTGTTTCGAACACACGACGGCCAAGGAGGTCGTGCATAGGAAATTCGCTTTCCTGGTAGGCCTTCATCAAGCGGTGCTCGGCCGTGAAGGACTCGTCATGAGCCCACGTGTACGGGGGTACGTCGACGAGAGTCTTGCCCGGAGGTGTCAGTGCCATGTAATCCATGCTGACGTGCTCGCAGAACAGCCTCCCGGCAGTCATAAGTAATCCAGCGTCACTGCTCTTCGGCTCCAGTGTTGGTACCCAGGTCGCGGTCATGTCAGGAAAGTGGGACAAGACCTGCTTGATGGGGCTTTCGAGAGCCGGACGGGCACCAATCTCAACGATTACCGGGTGAGCGGCCTGATTTCCGTTAGACCCCAGTGACTCCAGCAAGGCCCTCAGAGCGCTGTGAAATCGAACGGTCTGCACCAGACTCTGATGCCAGTATTTCGCGTCAGCAAGGATGGTAGGATCAGTGATGTGTGCTCCCGTAACGCTCGAGAAGAATGGAACTTGGGCCACAGTGGCAGTTGGCTGTGTGAAGGGGCGGATTGCCTTTTCATATTCTGGGCCACTGGGTAGCATATGAGCTGTGAAATAGTCAGCGCCTCGGGGTTGTTTTATGGAAGGCTGGGTACATCGGACATACGTGAGTGGTAGGCACAGCCAACGTTGAGGATCTTGGCAGAAATACCGTCTGCCTTGACTTTGCAAACAATAGCTTCAACTGCAGTCCGGTCTCCAGAAATTGTCGTGTTAGACTGACTGTTCTCGCAAGCGACTACAACTCCGTCAACAAGGTAGTTGGCGATCTGTTCAGAGCTGAGCATAACGGCTGCCATGGTGCCCTGTAGCTTTGCAGTTTCAGTGCGCTTGGGAATTACGCCTCGGAGGTAGGCCACGATGATAGCTGTCTCCTCGGTGAGAGAACCAGCAGCATAGGCCGCCGCAATCTCTCCACTCGAATGACCAGCTATGGCATCAGGCAGAACGGACCAACTCCGAAGAACATCTGTGATGCCTATCTGAACGGCAGTACAACAGGTCTGTGCGTACTCAGAGTCCTCAAAGTGGCTTTCAGCTTCGACCTTGGCTAACTCGGCCTCGACGGACCAAGAAGGTCTGAGGTGTTGTGGCAGTAGTGTTCTGAGTGCCATGTCTAACCTCTGAATGCATTTTCGGAATACCGGATTGTTCTCGATCAAAACGTGACCCATCGTCGCCCAGTGTGTTCCTTGGCCACTGAAGACAAAGACTACCTGTCTCTTATTTGGCTTAACACTTAGACCCCAACTTTCTGGCTTGCCAAACTGAGTCTCATGTGCAATCATGAAAGACCGGTAAGTCATCTTGGAGCGGCAGGCCCCTAATGTGTAGGCCAGATCGGCCATATCGGGCAACTTTTTCCGAACATATTGCGTGTACGCTTGTTGAAGTAACTCGAGTGATTTTGGGTTGGAAGCCGAAAACAATAGTAACTGGGGGCCTTTCGAGCTAGTGGTCTCCGAGCGGCAGGTTTTGTCGTCATAAGCCTCCAGAATGACCTGAGCACGAAACTGTCAGTTTTTCGATGCGTAGTAGTCCCTCAAACGTCAGGGGTAGCTGAGGATAGACTGACATGTGTATTGGTGCCGCCCATACCAAAAGCATTAACACTGATTCTCTTACACCGGTCCACAGGAAATGGCTTTACTTTCGTCGCAACTTTGATCCTACCGTCGGCCCAAGAAACTGTAGGTCCATAAGTTAGTAGACAGCATTTGACACACCATATTCATGTACGTTGCACCCGGAAAGTGCTCACTGTTGGGATTAGGTTTCTCAAAGTTGGCATTGGGCACGATAGTTCCTCGCTCAAGCATGAGAGTCGCCTTGATGATACTGGTCAGGGCAGCAGCGCCCTCTGAGTGACCGAAGTTGGGCTTGGCCTAGAGGAGCAAGTGTTGGGTTATATCAGTAGGGCTCTTACAATGTCAAACATACACCAAGGAGGGAAGTGAGCCTTTACTGTCCCACTGGACTTACACTGCCGATGAGTATGCCATCTTTTCCGAATACTCTTTCAACGGCCGCAACCTCGATGGGATCTCCCACAATTGTCCCTGTACCGTGGCATTCAAAGAAAGCTGTCTTTGAGAAGTCTTTTATACCGGCAATATCGTAAGTATGTCGAATGAGGGCTTCCTGGGCTTGTCCGTTGGGTATCAGCATGCCAGATCCAGAGCCGTCGTGCTGAGTAGCTGTGGACCGAATGACAGCGCGGATGGGATTCCCATCTTGCAAGGCATGAGAAAGCCTTTTGACGTAGATGGCACTGATTGCCTCACCGCGCCCAAGCCCATCACAGTCAGCGTCGAAGGTCTTGCAAATGCCTCTAGGAGAGACGGTGGCGCCCACGGTGCCGAATGAACCCTTGGTGGCAATGGGGCCTGATAGGAACATGCTACAACCAGCAATGATGGCAGAGGAACACTCGCCAGACTTCAGAGCCTGTTCAGCCAGGTGCAGAGCCACCAATGTCCCGGAGCACCCTGTTTTGATGGTCATACTAAGATAAGTTCGTGCGTCAGTTCCTTTCATGTTCTACACGTTATCAAAACTAAGCATTCTTACTCACCTTGGCCCGCGGAAGTCGTATACATATGATATTCTGTTAGACAGCATAAAATCCCATTTTCCAGCGGGGTACTGATCAAAGTACTGCGTGTCACGTTCCATCTCAGTAGTCCAGTCCTCTGCGAACGAGCCCACATAGCAACCGACGGCTTTACCCTGCCAATCCATCTCCCCGGCGTTCTCAAGGCACTCCCATGTGATCTCCAGGAGCGTTCGCTGAGCCGGGTCCATCTGTTCGACTTCTTTCCGACTGAAAGGAAAGTGGCTTGTGTCGAAGCGATCAAGATCAACATGGTCTAGGATGTAGGCTTTCTCAAAATGCATTGTTCCTGGTCGTGGGTGCCGGCTGTAGTAACCTTTGGCGTTGAATCGGCTGTCGGGTATGGGAATGGACGCACAGCGCTTCTGTATGAGCAGTTCCCACATTTGTTCAGAATTGCTTACGCCCCCGGGAAGCCTCATGGCCATGCCACAGATAACCACCGGATCATTGTCAAAGTTGGTTTGCATCTTGTTCGACGGCTTGTGAGTTGTTACGATGTTACTTTTGCGTCAAATATCGAAGGCTATCTGCAGTTGAGATTTAGTAGCGGGGTAACTTCAGTGGCGGGATAACAGAAAGATGCGAAATTCTGCGAACAGTGAGTATACTATGAATATAAACGTCCAATTGCTCGAGTTCAGCTGGCAGGTCAGCAAATGGCGAGTTAGTGATTTCTACTGATGACCCGGATGGGTGTACAGACCCGGTTGAGGCAAGGCCTTCAAAGCAATATGCAGCTGGCCATACAGGCTCCCAATTCTTACTTACCATCACTGTGGCAAACCCACTCCCCAAAGTCTCCTAGGTCATGACGTGCAAACTGAATCCTAAGACTTAGCTAGGCCTCATCCCGTATCACATTTGAACTCTGAAATTAACAACCTGCAGGGGCTGCGTCTCGGAGCTTGTTAATATCAACTTGTTTTAAAGAGTTACATTGCTATTCCACCTACTATAGTACAAACTGGACGCCAACTCTGTTAAGCGCCTAGTAGAGTTAATAAGTGCACGCTTGAGAAGCTTTTTCGAGAAGGAGCTAATCCATCATTCACTGGGCATCCTGTGTTATGGCCGAACCATGTACGCAATGCAAAGCTACGGGCACGAAGGTTTCTCTTATGCTTTGTAGCAGATAGTACAGACAAAACCTCTATACATATGATTTGCAGTATGACAGAGTTTAGCAGTAACAGCCTCAGGCCGAACAAACTACTTAAATAGGTAGGTATATGCAAAGCTGAAGCATGACTGATGCAACGCTGGGTTTCGTAATGCCGGATACTCTTGCCTACCCCCCACACCAAAGTTAGCACCTTCGCCGACGGGCCGAATGAATTCGTCAGGCGGCAGTGTCTGGGGTATCGAATTTAATTTACACTGATTGTGAAAATTATAGGAAACGGTACGAATTCCGACACTAGATGACGTCTGTTTGAATTCATTGTTTGCTTGGCTTTGCGAAATCATCGGCTTTGCATCACAATACATCCGTTCCGTACCAATCAAAAGATTACATTAAAAATATACAACGCAAGCCTCCCCTTTCTTGGTCCGTAAAAACAAAAAGAAACGTCATCCGACTTGAGTGCGTGGCACTTGTCTTCGCAAATCATCTTGCAAGTACAGCGTGCTATTCTCACACAACGCCAAACCATGACTGGGCTCCGACAGCACCATGCCTGGTTTGTATTTCCGATATGGGGACATATCACGAGCTCGTTATCTCTGACTATCGAGATGCTGCGACTTAATCCCGCTTTAGTCGTGACGTATGTTACTCATCGTTCTGTTGGTACGTGAAAATATCTGCCATCTTTTTGCCTATAAATGACCACAATTCTTCGAATTCAGCATTATACTCTACGAAGTACTAACGTGAAATAATGATACAGATTTCACTCGTTATCCTGATCGACCACGGGACCGCTTTCGTATCGTGACATGCGGCAATGCTGAGTGAGTTGACAATACATGTCCATAGAGCCAACCTTTTGATTAATGTAATGTCGATTGTGAGCCGCCTAGTATTTTAAAGAGTCCCAGAGACCAGAAGAACCCTGTAACAGAAATTGTCTCCCAACTGTCACAGTGTTGGATAGAGACTCTTCAGGAACTTTGCGATGACTCTCGGCGAGCATGGCCAAAGCCAACAGCATTGATGCTGGACCATGCCGGACCGCTGCCCACGCTGTCTACAGCTAAAGAGATTGTTGGTCTTGAGTGCAAGGCTTTCATGTACTGGCCTGGCAGCGCAGCGCGTCTGTATTCGTTTCTTGCGCCATCGAACAAAGGGGGTTTCAGCGATTGGGAGGCAACCGTCGACAAGTACTATCTCGACGAGACTCTTCGTAATGGAAGAGATAGAGATGCGATAGTAGAGGCGGTATGTGTCACAGTTCTGTCCACTATCTAGACGCGATATGACTGATATCCTAACCAACAAACGACGACAAGGTCTGCGCCGCGAAGAACGGATCAGACAGGTTGACCGGGAAGATCATTTCCATCCCCGGACTCAAGGATATGTACGACTATGAACGAGAATTTGGCGAAGTACCAATCCGTGCAGGTCGAGCTCCCTATTTCACTCTTTGCCTAGCATCTTGTAGGGGTAGAAGACGTTCGTTTGCTGACAGTATCAACAGCTGTCTCTGGGGTACTTCAAGAGACCACAAATCTCGCGAAATCCACAGACGCTATAGTATGTGCTTCAGCCGTTGCCCTTGAAGGCGAAACGCTGGACGCATGCAAGGAATATGCTGCTGTGTATCCTGTGGGCGTCCAGATCCCACCACGTGCTTGGTTGAGGAATAAGAGACCGGTTATCCACGACGAGAAGCTACGTGTGTTCCTTGATGGTCAAACCAATGGAAGCGTGATTTTGATATCTTTCGGGTCAGTTGGTGTTACTCCGTCTCTAAATGAGATTACTGCAAGGTGCTAGTTGAATCAGCTGACCTGTTAGATAGTTCCATTGTTTTCCCGACCAACCTCGGTGCTTTGTGGACCTTAACGTCCACCCTCGAAAAGACTGAACATCCGTTTATCCTGGTTCTAGGTGGAATATTTGTAAGCAAGGGCGCCTATGCTACCGAGCTCGCCCAAATTCGCGACGGCGGGTTTGGCTTTGTTTGCGAGGCATGGGCCGATCAATTGGTCATACTTCAACACCCCGCTGTTGGCTGGTTACTCGCACACGGAGGCTTCAACTCTGCGGTTGAGAGTTTGGTCCAGGGCATCCCGCTAGTTGGATGGCCATTAGCCCCAGGTGATAACGCTATTAACGTGGCCATGCTTTCGACCCGGCACAGGCCTGTGGCTCTGGAGTTGATGCAAATCAGGACGGGTAGCGCCAAAGCAAAACCCAAGCGAGGGGGCCCTGAGATAACTGGCACTGACGAGTCTATACGTCACGAGATTGAAGATATACTTTCGCGAATGAGGGGTAAAGAGGGGTCCATACTCAAGGCAAACGCCGAGTTACTTGCTAGCGAGTTGAGCTGCGAGAGGGATGGGGCTGCTGCAGAGGCGATCACCCGATTGGCCTCAGTCTGACATCTTTTGTCTAGAGTTACCAGTTTACATAGTAGGACCAATATCGAAACCTTTTCGTACCTTCCTGTGCCCCGATAGTCGCGTTGCTGGGATTAGCTTGTACGTGATCCCAACTTTCCTTTTCCTCATAACGTGGTGCGTGTGATGACGTGGCTCCAGAATATGAAGGACTGTAGAAAGGTGTTGGCTAACACCAGCGTCTTGCACATAAATCTCCCAAGTTGGCACAGGATGAGGCGGGTTGCTGCATATTGGTCGACTCCATTGAACTCATCTCTGAGCAATACGGTCACGGCTGCCTTATCTCTTCATCTCATCTTGAAGTATGTTCTACTGAATTCAGCGATTACCCCCCTTTCATTCAGGCAGCTCCGTGTCCTCACAGCATCTATTGCGTCATCTGAGGATGGAAGCACCTGGCCCGTACCAAAAGATGAATGATCAGCCCTTGAGAGCTCCTGGTAGGACTTTGTTCTTTTACAGCCGCTTCTTTTGTTCCGCATACTAACGGTGAATAGGGCACCTGGAGAGGTACCTCATCCACCAAAACGCAGTCGGATTCCACAACAACTGTCAAGTCGCTGCAGTGTACAAGTTTGATCCAGACGAATCAGTCAAGCTTTCTAGGCATGGTATTGAAGAACTGGTCATTGCCGCTTTAGAAAAGACGCTGTGTCGCCATCCTGTCTTAGGAACCACTCTGGGAGACGTCGACAGTGCAAGGCCAACTTGGAAAAGGCTGGAGCACGTCAATGTCTGGGGAATTGTACAGTTTTTCGACGCAGACAACCAGTCGAATATCGAAACCTTATTGCATTCCGAGCACCAGAGAAGCCTAACACCAACGAAGGAACTCCCTCTGTGGCGCTGCTTGGTTGTCATTCCCCATGTGGCAGGGTCTTCAGACTTCCCGTCATTCACTATGTCCTTCTCCTACCATCGCGTCATTGGAGATGGCTATTCCTCGGTATATTTTCACCAGACATTCCTCAAAGCTGCGAACGACTTTCTGTCTGCTGGAGGTTGTCCTGGTGGTCTGAATCCTACAGCCAACAAAGAGACTCGGGTCCCTTATCTCCCTTTGATTCCGCATCTCGAGGAAAGCATACAACTTCCCCTTACACCATATTTTCTGTTCTCCAAGATATTCCAGTATTTTTACGGAAGTCTGTACTCTTCCACCAATACTGTTGCCTGGTCAGGGCGACCTATCCGGGGTGTAGAGGAGCAACCACCTGAAAGCTGTGTTCGGGCTTTTCGGCTCCCCCAGGAAGAGGTCGCAAGAATTTTGAACTTGACCAGACAGAACCAAACAACCATTACCGCACTCACCACAGTGCTCGTTGCCCGACGACTAGCCTGGCTGTATGGACCGATCCACACCCAATTTGTTGGATCGGTACCTTTCTCCCTGAGAAAGTTCTTAAGGAACCACAAACCAGACAGTATGGGCTTATTTACTGGAATCGCAGAAGTGTATTTCAGTGCTGATAACAGCCGACCACACGGATACATATATTGTGGATCGAGTACAACTCCCACCGACAAAAGTTTGGGCGAAGATGGCGTATTGTGGAATGGCGCCAGAGCGTGTAAAACCCTCATTCATGAGAGAAGGGAGTCAAACGTGAACCTTTCGAACGGCTTGATGAAATTCTTTGGCGACTTCAGGCCATATCTTTCCGGCCTGGTCGGAAGCAGAAGGCGACATGCCTTTTGTGTTACTAATCTTGGGGCTGTAGATGGAAGTCTCGGATCACGACCGCAGGGTGTGTCGAAGAGGGCAATATCATTTAACGAAATGTATTTTTCACCAGGAGTGTCTGCAATAAGTGATCCATATACTATCTGTCTTGCTTCTGTTGCTGGCGGCTACATGACAGTTACCTTGAATTGGGACAAGGGGGTGGTCGAGGAAAGTGATGCGCTTGCACTCCTGAGCGGCCTGGAAGAGGATTTGAGATCAGTAGCTACACCTACCGCAAGGTAATCTGTCAGAAGCTCTAGATTACTATTATACGCGTTGAGATTCTATTGCAAAATTAAGTCTGCGGTGCGAATTATCATCTATGAGCTGTAGGCTCATGTTTAGGTATCGTCAATTAACGTCCCACACCCACTTCCGGACCACCTCAAAATGCTTCATCGAAAACGCACACCGCTACTTCCAAACTTGAATAACTTCACTATTTTTTACCTAATCGTTACTAAACTTTCTATGAAGTATAATAACTATATAATAGTCTATTATACTAAAGATAAAGTTTCTCAGGCACTTAAGGCTATTATAACTAGTACTAGCCTATAAAAAGCTTTATTATAGTATAGTATGCTAAAGACTACTCTATTACGTCGAATTTAAGGGGCTTAGCTACGAGATATTGCCTTTTCTAATCTATAAAAGCTTTCTCTAACCTAGGAAAGCTACCTAGCTAAATAGGTTTGAATTCAGGCTGCCCTAGGCCTGCCTCTAACCTATTAATAACTTAAGGATTTTGCTAAATATATCCTATAAGTCTATAGAGACTTCTAGCCTCTTAGAAAGAACTAGGTATAGTCTTTTATTAAGAGAAACCTATTAGTAAGGGACTAAAGAAGCAGAGTAATTAATTCCTAGCGTATTAATAGAGCTTTAACTAATATGATTAGTTAATAGTTTAAACACCTTGCTATACTTAAGATTATAGCTATTAAGGCTTCTAATTAATATAATATAGATAAGACTAGTATTCTAGAAGGCAGAGGATTAAATAGGCTTATTTATAGATTATTAGAAGCTTATTCAATCTATAAGAAACTGTTAGCACAGGTATAAGCGTATTCAGGGGCGTGGTATATGCGCCAGTATAGTATAGGGTTGTAGGTGGGCTTATGTTATGATAAAATGTGATTATCTTCCACATTTATGGGCATTTTATTGTATAGTTATTAATATGGGAAGAGATGTATTGTGATGACTCTTGTTGTTATAGTTCTTGTAGTTGGCAGGTTACGTCCTAAGGTAAGGAAAAAGGAGGGGAAAGATAACCTGAAAGTAGCCGGATAAACTGCTAATTACATAATAGGCTTACGTAGCTATACGTATCACATAATCAATATTATAGTTATAAGTTATTATATAACGAGTACTTTTATATAAGGTTTTATATATAAAAGTCTATTCGTTTATTTGTTATAGATTATTAAAGTAAGTTAAGCGTTATTATTATTATTCTTATTATAATAATAACAATAATATAAGAATAATAATAATAACGCTTAACTTACTTTAATAATCTATAACGTGGTTGATAAGCAAGTGTCGCAACAAATTACAGCCACACAACAACAACATGATTTATCACTTCTCTTCCACAACAAATCATAGCGCTAAGTAATAAAGAATCTCAAATACGACTTACCCTTCAAGCTATTAGAAATAACCTAAATCTTAGCGCTTAAGCTGCAGCTAAGATATACTTAGTCTGCTCTAGGACGCTAGATAGCAACTAAAGGGCATTCCATCATAACATAACACTATAGCTAATTTATGGAATTTGACGCTACTTAAGGAAGAGAAGCTAGTTAAGTATATTCTCAACCTAGATGCCTGATCGTTTCCTCCCTATATCAGTGGTATAGAAGATATGGCTAATCAACTGCTTGCTAACTGCGACGCACCCCCAGTTAGGAAGCGCTAGGCATCCAACTTCGTTAAGTAATAACCATAGCTCTAGACGTGCTTTTTTCATAAGTATAACTATAAGAGGGCTTAATATAAAGATCTATATGTAATAAATGCATAGTTCCATCTTAAAGTAAATATAATTATAAAATATAGCATTATAGACTTAGATATCTATAACTTTAATAAGACTAGGTTTATAATAGGCTAGATTATGTTTAGAATAGTTATAATAAGCGCTAAAAGGCGTTTAAATATGAAAATAATGCAGCCTAGCAATTATAAATAGGTTATACTTATTCAGGCTATCAGCTTATTAGGCTATAGCGTTCCGCTATATATTATTATATAGGCTAATATCACCTCTCCACCTAGTATACTGAAACCAGTCTCCTATGCAACTAGGTTATTATAATATCTAAAAACAGATAGATAACAAACAAAGGAGGCCCTTATTAGCTCTAGCACTTTAAACAGCATATAAAACCATATGCAAGTAGTAGTTATTACCTCCTCATTATCAATAGGCATAAAAGTCACCATGCTGCTGACTTTAAGATATATTATAAGGAAAACAATATCGTTACACTCTGCATGCTAGCTCATTCCTCTCACTTGCTTCAGCCCTTAGACGTTAGGTATTTTAGGCTACTAAAGATAGTATATAGTTAATAAATTAAGGATAAGATATACTAAGGTTATATCTATATCATAAAAGAAGACTTCTCCCCTGCGTTTTATAAGGCTTTTATATAAGCTATTATAGTGAGAAATATCTAGGGAGGTTTTAGAAGAGCAGGGCTTATTCCTCTAAGTGCTAAAAGTATGCTTTTAAAGCTTAATATTAAGCTATATACTCTAACGCCTCCAGGGTCTCTCCTAATAACACCCCTAGCATAAACTTCTCAGATGCTAAATAACCTAATAGAGGCCTCTTCTTAGTCTAAACTTATTAAAAAGAGGACCTCCTACTACTAGAATAGCTCCCTAACTTTAATTATTAAAGCTATAGAGCATCTATTAAAGGGGGCGTATAGGTTTATATACTAAATTGCCTTATTAATATCTGAGGTCTAGATCCTTTAAGAGGAGAATAACCTACTTAGCTAATATAAGAGGGCTAAGGAAATATATCTTAGATAAGGAGGAAGTCTTAGTATAGCTAAGGCAGAGGATATTTAGTTATAAAGAGAGGTAATACCTCAGATTGAGGTAGAAACGCATTAGAGTAGTAGTTATTACCTAAGGACTGAGATAGGCTAATGGCAATATGGCGTCTGTGGTAACACTAGTTATAATGCGCGAACATATCAATTTGTTAAAGAAACATCTAATAAAGAGGTTTCTAAGTAGTTTTAGTTAATTATATGTTTTTACTGTTGCTTTATGGTTAGATTTAACGCCCCACACCCACTTCCGGACCACCCCCACATCCGGACTACCCACTTTTGATGCCCTCATATTTATACATATTAACTTCAACTAATATTTATATATATTATAATGCTATAACGATATAACTTTCGTTATTACTAGGGTTTTCTAACTCGCTAGATTTATCTATACCACTTTTAAGTTCGCCCGCCTCGATTTAAGCCCTCCGAATAGCTTTAATATTAGTAAACTTCGAATTTAGGCTTATTTTAACCTTCTTCTATTTCCTAGCCCTACTAGTATTAACCTCTACTTATAGTACTTCAATCTTTTATTAGGCTACTACTAGTTAGTATGCCTTCTTATTAAAGCCCTTTTGAACCTTCTGAAAAAGCAGGCGCTATATATGCTTATTATTATCTAGCTTACTAAATAGGCTAAACTAATCCTAAAGCTTATCCCTCTTCTTAGGGGTTAACTAAGGGATTGCTAATATATCTACTGCCTATTTTTCGCTTACTTTGCTATTAGAAAGCCCTTTATAGACCTAACTAGCTAGTTTAGCAGGGGTTGAAGTATTCTCAAGCAGCAGAGGGCTTATAAGGGGTCTAGCTATACTAATAGGCTATAAACTAGTCTATTTCTAGCTACTAATAATATTCTTGCTTATTAGGGCTGCCTTATGCGCCTTGCTATAGCATATAACGAAATTTCTCTTGCTTATAACTATACTAGTATCCTATTCAGCTAGTAATCTAAACTCCTTCTTATATACTACCTTAAGGGGCCTAAAAACCCACTAATTAAGTAGCTAAAGGATATATAATATATATACTAATAAGAATAGTAGATATATCTTATTCCTAAAGCATATATATATAAACGCAGTAGTCTCATAGCTTCTATAACTATCTAAGATTAATAATCTAACCTCTGAGGGGTCCCCGGGCTAGGTTAAAGGGATAAAGACCTCTATTAACTACTTAATAGCTATAGAGTCTGAAGTCTACCCATTTTCTATAGCTATAAACTTCTAGGATTTATATAGTATTAGATCTAGAGGGAACTACTACTACTAGATATTCTTACCCTTATATATAATAAGTAGAAGCAATGCCTTACTAGTTATAAAGATATACTTAATTAGAGATATCTAGGTATGCGATCTAGGCTATTTCTTGCGGTTAGAACGAGTTTCTAATAATCTAAGAATAAGCCTATTTAATCCTCTGCCTTCTAGAATACTAGTCTTATTTATATTATATTGATTAGAGGCCTTAATAGCTATGATCTCAGGTATAGCGAGGTATTTAAACTATTACCTAATTATATTAGTTAAAGCTCTATTAATACGCTAGGAATCGATTTCTCTACTTCTTTAGACCCTTATAGATAGGTTTCTCTTAATAAAAGCTTATACCTAGTTCTTTCTAAGAGGCTAGGAGTTTCTATAGACCTATAGGATATATTTAGCAAAATCCTTAAGTTATTAATAGGTTAGAGGCAGGCCTAGGGCAGCCTGAATTCAAACCTATTTAGCTAGGTAGCTTTCCTAGGTTAGAGAAAGCCTTTGCAGATTAGAAAAGGCAATATCTCGTATCTAAGCCCCTTGAATTCGATATAATAGAGTAGTCTTTAGTATATTATATTATAATAAAGCTTTTTATAAGCTAGTACTAGTTATAATATCCTTAAGTACCTGAGAAACTTTATCTTTGGTATAATTAACTATTATATAGTTATTATACTTTATAGAAAGTTTAGTAATAATTAAGTAAAAAATAGTGAAGCTATTCAAGTTTAGAAGTAGCAGTATGCATTTTTGATGAGGCATTTTGGGGTGGTCCGGATGTGGGGGTGGTCCGGAAGTGGGTGTGGGACGTTATATTAAGGCTGCAATTTGTTGCGACACTTGCTTGTCTGCGACACTTGCTTATTAACTATGTTATTAAATAAACGAATAGACTTTTATATATAAAACCTTATATAAAAGTACACGTTATATAATAACTTATAACTATAATATTGATTATGTAATACGTATAGCTACGTAAGCCTATTATGTAATTAGCAGTTTATCCGGCTACGTTTCAGGTTATCTTTCCCCTCCTTTTTCCTTACCTTAGGATGTAACTTGCCAACTACAAGTACTATAACAACAAGAGTCATCACAATACATCTCTTCCCATATTAATAACTATATAATAAAATGCCCATAAATGTGGAAGATAATCACACTTTATCATAACATAAGCCCACCTACAACCCTATACTATACTGGCGCATATACCACGCCCCTGAATACGCTTATACCTGTGTTAACATTAACACTTTATATTGTCTTACGTTCTAGTTAGCTATATCAAAGTATAAGTCTGAGTCGTATAGAATTCTATTAGAGTTAAATCTAAGCTTAGGTTTAGATTCTCTAAAGTTCTAACTATAGGAGAGGTTAAGTAGTTATTATTTAATTAGGGGGTCGTGCTAATAATCTAATTCTTCGTTAGATTCCTTCTTAACTTGTTCTTTGAGTTCTTAGTCGCGCGTTATTGAGGAAGTGCTAACGGGTTCAAACCGCTGAATCCATAGCATTTCATTAAGCTGTTCAGTTGCTTTTCTAGTGATCTTACCGTTACTAGTGTGCACCACTGCTAGGGTTCTAATCCTAGGTTCCAGAGCGGTTATATTATATCTAGATCGTCTAAGGTTACTATCTCCAGGGTAGTATCCTAATATTTCCTTATCGTCTATATAGATTTAATAGTTATCATCATAACATCCTATCTATAACAGGGATATATAGAGGGTTTTCATAGTTATATTAACTTATCTTGGGTGTTCAGCTACGAGTTTCTAAAGCTGTTTTTTAGGTTGTCTATAGTCTTTTGCAATATAACCTTATTTATTATAATTATAGCACTTAGGGTTATAAGGTTTCTGTCGGAATAACTATCCTGCGCAGGTAATAGTACCAGAAAGATAGGGTTCTTCCGTAATACTATAGTTATTCGTAATATCTATCTATTGTAGGTTTGGTGGTTACGATGGCTATATAGGCAGTCCTTATATATAGGGTCCTGGCCCTCCTATTGGTTAAATCAGCGCAATAGGTAGGTCCGAATAGCCCGACGTGGCGCTAGTCGGGTCGGCAACGAACCGCCGACTAGGCTTCTAATACTAGCAGTCTTTTATTACTACTAGCCTCTACCCTATAATAGCCTATATTTATCGAAGTAACTACTAAATAGCAACTACTTATAAAAGGGGGCTAAATAGCCTAATAACTACAGCTTCTGCACGTTTTATTATTATCCCCCGATATGCTATATATCCCCGGTTTTACTGCGCGCGGGGCCCCGGCTACGGGCCGGGGTCCTGGCTACTATCGAACGACCTACCCCTCTATCTATATTATCGCCTTATTATTATTAATAAGCCGTTGGAGGGCTTTATTCGGCGTTAACTTCGTGAGTCCGTTAGCTGGGTTATTATTACCATAGATCTAGCGGATCTCCGCGATCTCATAGCGTTCATACGACTGCTATAGCGCTATTATATTAATCATAAGGCGCTTTTCTTTTGTTATACCTAGCTTAATAAGGCACTCGTATAGCGAATACGAGTTAGTATAAATAATAGTCGATATTAATAGTAGGTCTAGTTGATCGGAGACCTTTTGGAGGGTTATTACGATCGCATAGGCTATATCGATGCTAGCGACTATGCTATAGATCTCCGAGGCTAGTATGCTGCGGGTAACGCATTTTAACTTCATCGAGCTATAGTAGATAATATTACTATTGATTTCGAACGTATTAATAGCCTTATTATTATTAGTCTCGTTAGCTAGTATAATAATAAAACCTAGTTATAACGATAGGTTATCGTTATTAGCGAAGGATCTGTTAATAAAAACAAATAGTTTCGCAGTAGCGAGGTTAAGCGGGATAAAACTAAGGCCTCTATCGAGGGATTGCAACTACTAGAGTATTCGCTAGTTAAGGGTTCTAATGTCGTTATCTATAGGGTTTTGCTATTATATAGCGACGGATAGGTTGAAATAGGCCTCGGGTTAGTAAATTAATGCAATATACGCGCTGCGGGCGCGTTATTTAATATATTACTGCTTTCGGACGGCTTCGTCAGCAGAGGGGTTAATAGGGTGCAACTTAAGCCCTTAGTCCTTTTAGCAGAGGGTGAGGGTATTACTATTATCAATTATCACGATCCTACTATTAAATATAAGCAGGTTATTAATAGCGAGGGTCTGCTTAGGTTTAGCTAAAAAGCCGGCTTTAGTTAATTTAGCCTCCTCAAGGGCGGAAAACACGTTGTTTAACAGGCCTAACGTATCGTTAGTTTGCATACCTATAATAGCGAAAGATAGGTTATTTTCTATCGATATAAGCAGGTAGGGGTTAAATAACGAAGTCTCTATCTCAAGCCTCTCTTTATAGTAGTAGCTATATATAGCCTACTAATAGGTACTAGCCTTAGCGATACTATAGAGGGGTTTTATAACCTCTATAATAGTATTATCGGGGTATTTATATCATATTTAAGCGGGGATTTTAGCGAGGATAGGGTGGGCGAGATAAGTAGCAGACTGGATATAGGCTTGGGTAATATCGTAGATCTAAAGGGTTTTACTATCAGCTAATAATAATAGGGCGATTACGAGGATTAGCTATTAACTAGCTCTTTAGATCGTAGGGGCCTAGGTTAAAATAGCCTCTTTACTATTATTAGCATAGCCCTGAATAACGAGTCTCGACTTCTTATAGGGCTAGGTTATCTTACCCTTAACC